>PVKU01004378.1:0-148669 GCA_004027475.1 Anoura caudifer | reverse complement strand
TCCAAGATTGCTCTATCCAGCAAAGCTGTCATTTAGAATGGAAGGGAAGATAAAGTGCTTCTCAGATAAGGTCAAGTTAAAGGAGTTCATCATCACCAAGCCCTTATTATATGAAATGTTAAAGGGACTTATCTAAGAAAAAGAAGATAAAAAATAGGACAGTAAAAAGACAGCAAACTCACAGATATTAACAACCACATCTAAAACAAAAGCAAACTAAGCAAAGAGCTAGAACAGGAACAGAACCCCAGAAATGGAGATCACATGGAGGGTTAGCAACAGGGGAGTGGGAGGAGGAGAGAGGGGGAAAAAGTATAGAGAATAAGTAGCATAGATGGTGGGTAGAAAATAGACAGGGGGAGGGCAAGAAGAGTATGGGAAAAGTAGAAGCTAAAGAACTTATGAAACATAGACATGAACTAAAGGGGTGGAATGTGGGTGGGAGGGGCTGTGAAGGGTGGAGGGGAATGATGGGGGAGAAATGGGACAACTATAATAGCATAATCAATAAAATATAATTTAAAAAAAGAGATTAGCCGAAGAACATATATGCATGACCCATGGACACAGACAACGGCATGGTGAAAGCTGAGGTAGGGCAGGATCTGGGGGGAGGAGGGAAAAGGGGATGCGAATAGGGGCATCTGTAATAGTGTCAACAAACAAATAAATAACAGCAAAAACTCCCTTTTGCCTACTTCAACTGTAAACCCATTTTGCCCCACCCTGTTTTTACATTGAAGCCCTAGTCTGTCTTCTGCCAAGGCTTTATTTCATTAGGAGACACCTTTTAGGAGGATGACCTTATTCTTCACCATCATGGCCTCATCTTACACCATGGTGACCTTTCACCCTGTTTTCTCTTCATCTGCTTTGTCAACGGTGGCACTATTGGCTAGTAATGCCTGGGGTACTCACCTGCACCTACAGTACAGTACTTGTGACAGCCCCCACAGACATTTTCCTTTCTGGAGCCAATGTTGTGGATGAACTGGCCCTTATGGTTCTTTTTTAAATTGTTGACACTATTACAGATATCCCCTATTCCCCACCCCTTCCCTCTGGCCATCACCATACTGCTTCCTGTGTCTGTGGGTCATGTGTGTATGTTCTTTTGCTCATCCTTCACCTTTCATCCAGTCCTCCTGCCCCAACATCTGCTCCATGTGTCCATGCCTCTGTTTCTATTTTGCTCATCAGTTTATTTTGTTCATTAGGTTCCACAAAAAAGTGAGATCATATGGTAGTCTTTCTCTGACTGGCTTATTTCACTCAGCATAACATCCAGGTCCATTCATGCTGTAGCAAAAGTAAGATTTCCTTCTTTTTCAAGGCCGTGTACTATTCCATTGTGTAAATGTACCACAGCTTTTTTATCCATTCACCTACTGATGGGCACTTGGGCTGTTTCCAGATCTTGGCTATTGTAAATAATGCTGCTATGAAAATAGGGAGTTGCCAATAATACATCTGATAAGGGGTTAATTTCCAAAGTATATAAAGAACTTACACAATTCAACACCAGAATGACAAGCAATTCAATTAAGAAATGGACAAAGGACCTGAATAGACACTTTGCCAAAGAGGACATACAGATGGCCAACAGACATATGAAAAGATGCTCAATGTCACTAATCATCACAGATGCAAATTAAAGCCACACTGAGATATCGCCTCCCACCTGTCAGAATGGCCATCATCAATAAATCCACAAATAAGTAAGTGCTGGCGAGGATGTGGAGAAAAGGAACCCTTGTGCACTGTTGGTGGAATGTGGACTGGTGCAGCCACTGTGGGAACACGGGATGGAGTTTCCTCAAAAAATTAAAAATGGAACTGCCTTCTGACCCAGTGATCTCACTTCTGGAAATTTATCGTAAGAATCCTGAAACACCAATCCACAGTCCTCTGGTTTTGAATGCATAGCCTGGCTGGCCAGAGTGGGGAGATACAGCCCATCCTGCAGACAGGAAGAGAGGTGCTCGGTCCAACAGCCCTTGTTTTGCTAAGGGTGTGTTCATCCCTTCAGAGCCCTGGGTCACTCTGAAGCCTCCCTGCTTCATAGTGACCTGCTCCACTCAATGATCTCTAAGCCCCAGGGTTTCCAGCAAGATAAAAGGGGCTCTGGAAAGTGGGAGAATTTGGATGGATGGCAAAGTAGATGGCTGCAAGCAAGCAACAGGTGCATCCAGCAAAATAATATCCAGCATGTTATTCAAACCTAGTCTATCCTTACTGCTCTTTGAAACAAGTGAGTGTACACAATGGATGAAAAACTTCTACCACCTTGTATAACAGGGGAAGTCCTGCATTTCCCATATTAATTCTGCCATTTTGCTTTTGTATTTGCTGAAGGTACAGAATTACATGAATACAAGTTTAAAATGAATTTAACTTCCTAATGCTTTCAACTTTACTAACACCTTTGTCGTAAAATTGTTTGATATAAACAAATCTAGAAAATCTTTCATTTTTTGCTGTTTAATTTCCAATACTACTGCTTACTTTCTACTTTTCTTGTGTGTACTATATCCATTTTCTCTCTTACCTTCTTACAAATTTATTTATTCATTTTCCCACTTTTTAATTACTATTTTTCAAAGCACATCATGTTTGGAGAAGCTCAGAAGGATATAGAATGTTGCATACAAAACGCGTGCATCCAAGTTATAGGCCGGATTAACAGCAGGCAGCACCACGCCCTGCCAGCAAACGTGTGTCTCCATCAGTGGGGTCCTGAGAGTCAGCTCTGTTGCCACAGTGATTAGCAGCCGTGAGCCGTTGCGGGGCCCTTACAATGGGAATGGGAGGCATGAAGGAACTGCTGAAACGGTTATCCTCACTGGAGTCTAATCAATCACATCTTTGCATCTTTTCTTCATGTAACCCACACTCACAAAGGAACCAAATGTACTCACTGCCAACACTGAATTTTTAGCTCTGCATTTATTTTATTTTATATACATTCTGTGCATATGTGTATATATATACATATATGTTGACATATTTTTTTCACATGCAAATAATCTGTCAAGAGACTTTCATGCACATGTAGGTCAAAATCACTAAATATGTCTATAAGCAAAGACACTGTGTATAATTAATACTGCCTTTATATACAAGTGATAAAATTCTATAAATGTCTGCCCATTTAATTCCTAATTACCATTATATGTTTCCAAGCCAGCCCTGCAGGTTTCTTCATGGTTTTTTTTTTGTTTGTTTGTTTATTTTTAAATGCTATTTCATAATACCCCACTATCTGTTTGTTATTTTTAATGTTACCTACTGAATTTTTAAATATCCTTGTACTTGTGTACAAGGATATCTGTGTAGAGTATACCTGTAAGTCACATTTAGACAAATAGAATGGCTGGTCAAGGAGTATGAACAGGCATATTCATGATTCTGATTGGCATTAGAAAAATTTCCTCTAGGGTCCTGGCTGGGTTGCTCAGTGGATTGAGTGCTGGCCTGTGAAGCAAAGGGTGGAGGTTTGATTCCCAGTCAGGGCACATGCCTGGGTTGCAGGCCAGCCAGGTCCCCAGTAGGGGGTGCTTGAGAGGCAACCACACATTGATGTTTCTCTCTCCTTCCCCTCCCCTCTCTAAAAACAAAGAAATAAAATATTTTTAAAAATTTTCCTCTAGGGAAAATGTACCAATGACACACCTACAAATGATATTTGAGCGTGATTTCCCCAACTCTCATGGGGGTGTGCTTTCAAATGGGTGGGTCTTCGACAAATTCAAAGGAAAAGACTGAAATGCAGTGTAGTTTTAACAAGGTGTGCTCTGTTAGTGATGTTTGACTTTTGTCTTTAATGAAAACTTTGCATTTTATTTTCTGTGCAGGGTGTATTCTTCATATTTGTCAGTTTCACTATGAAGTTCTTGGTATTTTGTTTTATTGGATCACATTAAAAATATGAAAATAAGCTCCTGTCCTATTTTACTAATTCTGGGTTTTTGCACCTTGACACTTTTTTCCGGTTTTGCTCATATCAATTTTGTTCTGCTCATGTATAAGGCAGTGCAGCGGCTGAGAGGAGGGCCCTGGGGTCCGCTCTTCACCTGCCTGAGCCTGGGTTCTCTGAGCTGCTGCGAGGGGACAACAAGGGTACTCACCTCTCGGGGTGGTGGGAGGGACTAAGGGAGGTGATGCAGGCTGGAAGAGAACCAGCTCCGTACAGCTGCTACAATTACGGTCAAGATTTCCTTTAAGGCATCTGTCAGTCATGTCACAGAAAGGCATTTTTGACTGTATGACTTTAAATGAAAAATGTATCTTATGTTGTCTCTGTACGTTTTTGGTTTCACGTTTACATTTGAAATTTTGATGCACGTGGAATTTCTATGGGAACAGTTGGATATGTGGATCCCAAGTGACAGTTTTCAAGAAGACTCCTGACTTTACTCAGAGCGTTTCATTGAACAGCCCATTATTTTTGCCATAATCTTTATCATAAACTCAATCCCAAGTGCACCTGTGTCCATTTACAGGCCTTTTTATGCACATTTTTTATCTCTCAAGTCAAGTGCCAGTACCTCACTCTTTATATCGCTGGCACATGATGCTATGTCTTAAAGTCTAATAGGGGTCAAGGGCAGATTACTTCTCCATTCTGAAACACTCAGATTCCACTGGCTTTTTCATGTGAGTTTTCACAACAGCTTTGTTTGTTTGTTTATTTTTATTACCTACACGTGATATATTTTTACTTGTCTCAATCTGTTTGGGCTACTCTTTTTAAAAAAAAGATTCCATTTATTTATTTTTAGAGAGAGGGGGAGGGAGAAAGAGAGAGAGGGAAACATCGAAGTGTGGTTGCCTCTCACATGGCCCCCACTGGGGACCTGGTCCACAACTCAGGCATGTGCCCTGATTGGGAATCAAACCAGTGATCCTTTGGTTCTCAGCCTGTGCTCAATCCACTGAGCCACACCAGCCAGGGCTGTTTGGGCTGCTCTTAACAGAACACCACCACCAACCGAGGGCTTAAACAACACACTTTAACTTCTCACAGTTTTGGAGCTGGGGGTCTGAGGCCAGGGGGCCCCAATCTAGCTGTATCCTCAACTGGTGAAGTCAGAGGGGGCATCTCTCTCATGTCTCTTCTTCTCAGGGCACTAATCCCATTCGTGAGTGCTCCCCCTCCCAAAGGTCCCACCTGCAGGTCCCATGACCTAGGGGTTAGGGCTCCTTCAATATATGAATTTGGGGAGGGGGGCACAGTTAGTACATAGTATTCTACTCCAACACTTAAAATTCTCACAGGCAAAATACACTCATTTTCTCTAACAGCCCCCAAAGTCTTAACTCTTCATACCACCAGCTCCTATGTCTTGAGTCCAAATAGACATCTATGTAACATCTGAATGAGCTATGGATGAACTCAAGTGCTACTCATCCTCCCCTGTGAGCCTGGGAAACCAAAAGAGATACGTGCTCCCAAAACTGCAACAGGGAGACAGGCAAAGGGTACTCAAGTTCCTACTCCAAAAGGGGGAGATGGGAAGGAGGAAGTTCCCGAGCAAGTCCAGCTCCTGGCAAGGCCAGTTCCATATACTAAGCTTTGGGGAGAATCCCTTTAGTTCTCTGCCCTGCTTTCTGGGCCCTGGGGCCATGGTCCCCTCCACACAGCTCTGCCAGGCAGGGGTTACACCCCAGGGCTGTCAGGTTAGGGTCATGCCCCCACGGTTCTGAGCAGCCTCATCCCCAAGGCTCACAGCAAAGGTGGGATGGCCTGTACAAAAATGAGGTTATGATACCTCCTTACAACTGCAGAGGCCCTGATGATCTCTGAGTGACCATTGGGGCCAGTTTCCCCAGCCTGGAAGAGCAGAATATGGTCAGAGCCAAATACCTCTTGGCTGAGACCTGTAAAATCCAGGATCTGAGAGCCTTTCTCTTTTTTTTCCAATTACAGTTGACATTCAATATTATTTTATATTAGTTTCAGATATAGGCATACAGAAGGGGTGTCAAACTCATTTTTCACTGGGGGGCTATATTAGCCTCATGGTTGCCTTCAAAGTGCTGAGTATAATTTTAGGACTTTAAAAATGTAACTACTCCTTAACTAGGGGCAAGGAGCTTGGCGCTGCCACCGGGTAGAAACAAGGTGCCAGGCCAGCTAAAACAAGGTGGAGGGCCGGATTCAGCCCGCAGGCCTTGTGTTTGCCACCTGTGGTATACAGCATAGTGATTGGAAAATTATATAATTTACAAAGTGATCCCCCTGGTAATTCTAGTACCCACCTGGCACCATACACAGTTATTATACTATTATGGACTATATTCCCCATGCTGTGCTTTACATCCCTGTGACTACTCTCTAACTTCAAGTCTGTACTTCTCAATCCCTCACCTTTCTCACCTAGCCCCCCAACCCCTCTCCCATCTGGCAACCATCAGTCTGTTCTCTGTGTCTATAAGCCTGGTTCTGTTTTGTTTATGACAAAGAAGGCAAGAGTATACAATGAGGTACAGACAGTCTATTCAATAACTGATGCTGAGCCCTGGCTGGTGTGGCTCAGTGGACTGAGGGCTGGCCTTCAAACCAAAGGGTCGTTGGTTTGATTCCCAGTTGGGGCACATGCCTGGGTTGCAGGCCAAGTCCCCAGTAGGTGGTGTGTGAGAGGCAACCACACACTGATGTTTCTCTCCCTCTCTTTCTCCTTCCCTTCCCCTCTCTAAAAATAAATAAATAAAATCTTTTAAAAAATTAGTGATGCTGAGAAAATTGGACAAATACGTGCTAAATACAAAGTTCGACCACCTTCTTATACCATATACAAGAATAAACTCAAAATGGATCAAAGGCCTAAATGTAAGACTTAAAAGCATAAAAATCCTAGAAGAAAGCACAGGCAATAAAATCTCTGACATTTCTCTTAGCAATATTTTTTCTGATATATCTCCTCAAGCAAGGGAAACAAAAGAAAAAATAAAAACAGCAAAAGAAACCATCAGTGAAATGAAAAAACCTACTGAATGGAAGAAGATATTTACTAGTGATACATGCAATAGGGGTTAATATCCAAAATTTATAAATAGCTCACATCACTCAACACCAAAACCCACCCCCAAACAATCCAAATAAAAAGTGGGCAGAGGGCCCAAACAGACACATCTCTGAAGGGGACATACAGAGGCCCAACAGACATATGAAAAGATGCTCAAAGTCACTAACCATCAGGGAAATGCAAATTAAAACCACAATGAGCTATCACCTTACACAGGTCAGAACGGCTATTATCAAAAGACAAGGAACAGAAGAGTTGGCAAGGAGGTGGAGAAAGGGGAACCCTTGTCCACTGTTAGAGGGAATATAAACTGGTGCAGGCACCCTGAAAGGCAATATGGGGGCTCCTTACAAAATTCAAACTATCATATGATCCAGCAATCCCACTTCTGGATATCTACATGAAGAAGAAAATCAGTCCTGGCTGGTGTGGCTCTGTGGATTGAGCACAGGCCTGTGAACCAAAGGGTCACTGGTTCGATTCCCAGTCAGGGCACATGCCCGGGGTTGCAGGCCAGGTCCCCAGCGGGGGTGTGAGAGGCAACCACACAGTGATGTTTCTCTCCCTCTCTCTTTCCCTCCTTTTCCCTCTCTAAAAATGAATAAAGTCCTTTAAAAAAAAAAGAAAATCAAAACACCAATTCTGCCCTGGCCAGGTGGCTCTGATGGGTTGCAGGTTCAACCCCCAGTTGGGGTGCCTTTGGGAGGCAACTGATCAATACTTCTCTCTAAGATCAGTGAACATACCCTCAGGGGAGGATTAAAAAATAAAATAAAACACTAATTCAAAAATACACAATTGACTCTGAATAACACAGGTTTTAACTGTGTGCATCTACTTATAAGTGGGTCTTTACTAATAAATGTACATTTGGCCCTCCATATCCTCAGGTTTCACATTCATGGATTCAAGCAACTACAGAAGGAAAACAGCATCTTCCATTTGCTGCTGGAAATCCACAGATGTGGAGATACATCATTCTACACTGTTTTATATACGGGACTTGAGCATCTATGGATTTTTGGTATCTGCAGGGGGTCCTGGAACCAATCCCCAGCAGATATCAAGGATGACTGAAGTTTTGGGAAATCAAAAATTATACACATATTTTTGACTGCTTGGGGTGTTTGGTGCCCTAGCCCCCATTTTGGGGTCAACTGTATAGCACCTCTATGTTCACTGCAGCATTATGTACAATAGCCAAGATGAAAACAACCTAATACCCAGTGATAGATGAATGGATACATATATACAGTGGAATACTACTCAATCATAAAAAAGAATCAAATCTTGTCCTTGTGACAATATGGATGAAACTTGAGTGTTTTGCTAAGTGAAATAAGCCAGGCAGGGAGAGACAAATATTATATAATTTCACTTACATGTGGAATCTTCAAAAAACAAAAAAAGTAAACAAAACAAGATCAGACTCACAGATACAGAGGAGAGATTGGCTGCTGGGGGAAAGAGGGTTGGGAGACACATGAATGAGTGAGGGGGATCGAAAGGTACAAAGTCCCAATATCGAGGTAAGTACGTCATGGATGTAACGCACATGGGGACGGCAGTTAATATCATACTAACTTCAAATGGTGAGACACAGTGACTGGGCTTACTGCGGCGATCACTGCATTTATGCAAGTGTTGAATCGCAATATTCTACACTTGACACAAATATGGTGCACCAAATTACACTGCAATAAAATAGGAATACTTGATGTGTTTCTTTTCGTTTTTTTTTTTCAGATTTTTAAGTTTATTCCTACGCACTTTAAATGACTGTTTCCATAACAAGTAGGTCTTCATCACATTCCCTACATGATTGTTGTTTTATATATATATAACAACATATATATAATTATATATATATAATTTTCTTAGTACCTTACTGATTTTCACTTTTCGAAGTTTGCCAGGTAGTTTTAGGTTTTCAACATGCAATATTATATCATCTTCTCACTGAAATTTTCATCTCATTTTTTGTTTTTGTATGCAATGCATTATCAAAATAATTTTAACTGTTAGTAAAGGGACTTGTTTGTGCCTGATCTGAGCAGATCTGATTACTTTCCTTTGACTTACTAAAAAAGATAAAAGTGCAGAGATATTTTTATTCTGATTTCTCTCTAATATTTATTTTGATGTCTTTGCAACATTTTGCATTAATTTGATCATGTGTGTACTGGTTACACTTTGGTATACATTATGTCACACAATGAAATAGTATTAAGCTGTAAAAAAATGTAGGGCTCCTCTGACATTTGTAAAGCCATGAATGACCCTTGAGGCATTATACCAAGTGAAATAAGTTACAGAGAAGCAAATACTACATGATCTCATTCATATATGGAATCTACAAAACCAAAACTCACAGAAACAGACAACAGGTTGGAGGTCAGGGAGAGGAGGAAAACAGGGGAAGATCACAGGAGAAAAATTCTGAGATGTCCAGAATTAAATTACCGGGGTTGGAGCATGAGAGCGAGACAGGAGTGACTGGAGCTTACAGCTGTGGGCCGGCTGCCAACAGACAGCTCGCATTGCTGACTGTGTGCTGGCTGACTGTGTGCTGGAGCTTTGAATCCGCTTCCAGGCAGCTGTCTGAAAAGAAGTAGTCAACTGCCAGATACCACTGTGTGAACTCTCAAGAGTGCTGCCCACTCAAAAGGAGGCCATACATCTTCCTTACAGACTGTGAGCTTTCTCCTTTAAGTTTTGGTCAACTTCTTAATTTATCTGTTCATTGATTTTTTCAAAAAGCAGCTTTTATATTCCCATTTTCTAATCCACTAATTTTTGCTTTAATCTTTCTTAATTATTTCTGATTACATGTGTATGTTTGCATGTATGTTGTTTCTTTGAAGTTTACAGATTTGGGTACCTATTTTATTACGTAATTTGCCTTTCTTGGCAGCGTATATTATATTAGTGTTTAAAATTAGCTTTACTCTGAGCACAGATTCAGTACTATATCCTATGGAGCATGATATGCATAATTTTAAATTACTCATTCTAACCTGCTAAATGGTTTGGATTCACTCTTCCCTCAAATTATTTTTGAGAGACACTTAAAGGAATTTTCATGTGGGAGTGGCTTATTTTCTCACACTGACATCAGAGAATGTGACCTATATGACTAATTTCTCAATTTATTTGACAGTTTCATTGTGATCCAATATAATTATTTTTTATTAGTGCCCATTCAATACTGGAGAATGGGATATGCTATATATTTTCACGGTAAAAATTCTGACCTGTACTAATTTACTTTTTCTGCACTAGCACTGGGTCATTTTCCAAATATCCCTTTTGCCACTCATGCCCAAACCTACTCCATGCCGAGACTATAGTTCAGCATCTGCTGTGGAAACAGACAGTCCCCACAAGCTGTTTTAAAAAAGTGCAAAATGGAGCAGCTTATGGGCATCGATTACAAACTGGCAATGTTTCCCCTTTCTGCCGCTGAAGTTCAGTGAATGGATTCAGGGACAGGGGAAGCAGTCATCTCAGAGGGGAAAGGGGCAGCAGGTAAAGTATTACTTTCTTTACAAGTCTGTACACCCACCAACTTCAGACACACGAAGCACAGGCAAAGCAGACTTGCTTTTTCACGAGGTTGGAATCAAACCTTCTGGACAGACCCCAGGACGGAGTCCACGAGTCCCTGTGGGGGAGGGGCTGCACACACTGCCAATTGCTCACAGACCAGACCTTTGTGTGCCCAGCAGCTCCTTTGTTCCTGACTCCAACAGGGCGGCCCAGCGGTTTTCACCGGCCGGCACTGGGGACACACTTGGGACATTTCCCAGTTCGTTCCCTGTTAATTGACCTCTTTCCAAATGAGCTGATGAAGAGCAGGAAATGTCCTATTTTTATAATTTCACCTTATTTCTTATTTTACTCATGCGGACATCCATCCCAAATAATACATTTCTGTTGTTTACTATAGCTCCACGATTAAAAAAACATTTTCAGTTTTACCCGAGTAACTTTTGCTGAAAAAAAAAGTTACTTGGTCTCTTTGAAATTATGACCATAAAGGTAATGAGCCCTTTTTATGAAAATAAAAAAAAATAATACTACCTTCATTCAAGTTCCAAAGATTCCCAAAGAGAAAAACTGAGTGAATATTAATTCTTCTGTAAGCTCTGTTCAGGCCCACAAGCACACATCAATCCCACTTTTATTGCTGCCATTTAAAAAATACCACACGACTCAAGCTCCTTGCCCAATTATATTTGATTTTCACAACAGCCCTGCAAAGTATGTGCTGTTGTGCCCATTTCTCACATAAAGAAACTGAAGTGTGGAAAGTTAAACTAACTTGCTCCGGAATGCACGGATGGTAAGGGACTGAGGCAGGATTCTAATTACCCTTTTCCTGTTGCCCAAACATTTTATCTCCTTTACTAACCCTCATCTCAGAGTCCCCTGAACTTTATCATCAATGTCTGGTGCAAGATCCTATTTGAATTAAAATGTACCGTTGCACGTTAGGTAGTGGGTGTTAGGACGGTGTTCAGAGCCTCCCTGTGTAGTTAAAAAATCCCTCTTTGACAGCTTGGCCAGCACTGGGAGCTCACTGAGCCTTTGGCATCAGTGCATCTTGAGTGGCCCTACCTCGTCCTGTTCTTGGATGGTTTGGTCATCTAAGCCCTCCTGACTCTGTGTGTTTGGAATGACCTTGGAGGTGGGCTCATGTCTGGAAGCATCCAGGGCCTCCTGATGTATGAACTCTTTGAATAAGAGGAATCAAGAGGAAAGGACTATGGCAATGACCCCAGTGAAAACAGAATGAGACACTTCCACGTAGAATCAGGAATCTGGTAACAGGGGAGAGGCAGTGTAAAAACAGGAGAGGCCGAGGCATATTCTGAGAAGGGGACTGAGAAACACTGAGCCTGATAGCCCAGATAATGCCAGAGGCTCCCACACTCTGCAGGAGCTTGTTGTGCCCACCCCTCTGTGGAGCATGTATATGTGGGACCACTGTGACTGTGACCTGGATATATACCACGTTCCATTCACTGTCCCACTAATTTATATCTATAGGCCACAGCGATATCAGCAAGTAATTTAACCTCTCCACCTTATTTACCTCATCAGGATGACAGGGGAAATTATAGTAAGCTGGTTCTGAGAATTAAATTCATGCTTTGCAGAGTGCTCGGTACATGGTAGAATCTCTGCAAATACATTCTTTGTCGGACAGTCAGCAGGCCTCCAGTTTATTTTCAGTTATCTTACCCCAGAGAAGAGCACTCTTCAATGAATTCACACAGCATTTTATACAGGCCCATTAAATTGTTAAAATCAGGCTGTTTAGCTCACATTCTTTCCTTGTTCAGTTATTGAAAAGATGTATTAAAATCTGTCACCCAGGTTTTGTATTTTCTATACTTATCAATTATTTATTTGTATATCTGATGCTAAGTTATTAAAAGAATACAAAATTGGAATAGCTTTATCTTCCTGGTAAATTATAACTTAATGTTTATGTGCCATCCTATTTATCGGACAATGCATTTATCCTGAATATGAATTTTGCCTAGAAGTCACAGCATCTGCTTGATTAATTTTTTCATCCTATCATTTTTAGTGGTTCTGTATTCTGATATTTCAGGTGTATATTTTAAACAGCATATCATTTCACTTTAATTATAATCAAGACTGAAAAATATTTCACTTTTATTTTAAACCACTTTCACTTAACAACCTAGTTATGGTGTTTGTGTTATAAACTTTCTGCATCGCTAATATATTTAGTTTTTGGTTCTTTCTAGATTTCAGGTTTTTGCCTTTCCATTCTTGTATTCTGACTAGTTTCAACATTTTTATTTTTCTTTCATGATCTTTTCACTTCCATGCAGAAAACTTTTGTCAAAAGCCCACTGTGTGGATGGTCTAGCGATAACTGAGAACACCGAATGCAAAGCGCTGTGCCCCGAACTCTGCTGCGCGCCCCCCCACACTTCTGCATTTACAACAGTGGGGTGAGCTGTTAATGCTGCCATGAGAATAACCAATATCCTGCTTAGTGAGTCCTTTAAGATCTGTGCCATATTTGGCCAGATCCACTTGAACACCCTTTTTCGTTAAATGCAAATCATGGTAGCCTGGGAAAGGAACAGACGAATTATCCATTCACCTCACACTCACACAAAAGTGACTGCTGTCAGCCTTTGACCTTTAGCATCCAGTTCTGTATTTATTTTATTACACACACAGTATACTACATTATGAGATATATATGTCCTTTATATGCTTTCAGATAAATAACTTTTATACTCACTGATATGCATATATGCTTATATAGAATTCTTAAATATATACTTCCACATATCATTTCACATCAAGTTAAGCAGGATGAAAACATGTAAACATATACACCTGGTTCTGGTCAAGTAAAACACAAACACACGAGGTCACCACAAGTTAAAAAGTGCACTTGAAAGGAATCAGGGAAGGAACACACATGTAAACAGCAGAGATGAGCAGCTGCACGCACAAGGCCCCCCGAGGGTCCATTTCTTAAAGCTGTAGTAGCAAAAACTTCCTCGTTCAGTTAAGACTTCTCCCTTCACCCTGTCCCATTTACTCTTGAGGGGCTTCAAAATGAGTGTGGAAATCCTGTAAACACTAGACTAGAACTGAGTCAATCCTGTTGAAAACAGAGATGACAAAATAAACCATAAACTGACAGCAATGATGCATTTCACCACACAAGTTTAAAAATGTTTTGTGACTTTTGTGACACACCACACTCCTAAGGGGAGAGAAATGGGCATGGGCAAGAAAACGGATGGATGATCTATAGAAATGGCTCTGACAGCTGCCATACATGGTAGATGTGTCTATAAACAGGGAACAGGCAACGGCCGATGACAGAGCCTCAGCACACTACACCACATGCCACAGCGAAATGCCACAGATTCAAGCGGGTATATTTTCCCAGCGCCCCACGGAGCAAGCCCCACTGGGTGTCTGAGAAAAGCTCCTTATCTCCCAGTGGAAAAAAACACTTAAACAACAACAGACTGGCCAGCCAAAGCATGACAAGCTCTTTTTTACTGCTTTGAAAGAGCATGCTGCCCTCTCCCACCTGCTCAGGCTCCGAAGGTCTCCTGGAGTGACTGCCGGGTGCCCCATTCCCCTGCCTCTCAGGCTCCTCCTCCTCCTCTCCCTCGCCCTCAGGGTCTGCATGCTTGTAAAGACAGGTCGCTCCAAAGGGACAGCAACCCCTGCCTGGAATATGATACCTGCAGGTCTTGGTTCTCAGGGTCGCCTTGTACTTCCGAATAAGTTCCTCCTTTTCGTGCTCCTCCTCCACCCAGAACTCACTGGGAACGACAATGTTGGAGGTGACCCTGCACTCCGGGCAGGATTTGATAAGCCTAAACTCTCTGGCAGTCCTCCACCTGCGGATGCACTTAAGACAGAAGGAGTGGTTGCAGTTGGAGAGGATGCCAAAGCGGCAGTCACTGGGGTTGGGTTTCTCATAGATAACCTCCATGCAGATGCCACACATTTTGTCCTTGCTGCGCTGCACGGCAAACGAGAGCTCCATATCTCTTTCGTGCATTTCAATGCAGGCTCTTATGTGGTCTGCCCGCTGGTCAGCATCCACCGGGTGCAAGACCTGCCGCCCACACAAGTCGCATATCTCTCCGTGGAGATACGCACAGCTCTCCCCACGAAAGCACTGCCCCATGGCAGCATCGCGGCAAAGCTGCATCCCCGCGACCAGAGCAACGTACTCCCACTCAGTCACCGAGCTCTGCGGAGGAGCTTCGGGGGCGAAAACGGTCCCCCGGCCCCGGTAGGGCTGCCCGGGAACAAACTCAACGGCATCCGCCCAGCTTGCCGCCGCGCCCGCCCAGCCTTCCGCACCCGCTCCCTGCGCAGTTTCCAGGCCTGCGCCTTCGCTCTCGGCTTCAAAGAAGCCCCCTTCAGCAGCCGAGCCAATCACAGGCAAGGAGTGTGAGGACGCAGCAGGAGGGGCGCACGCCACTTCCTGAGGCAGGGGCTCGTCGTGCGCAGCCGCGCTGGGGCCTGGCTCTGCGGGGGCCCCAGGCGGCGACCCGCGGCCCTCCCTGGCCTCCTGCCGGCCCGAGAGGTCGTGGGAGTAGCGACAGTTCTCCCCCTCCTTGCACATCCCATGCAGATAATACCTGCAGACGACTTGCTTTGTCCAGCTGCCGCTGCGGCGCGGGCCGGGCAGAAACCTGGGCACGGCCCCGCCCCCGGAAGCATAGGCAGGCCTGAGACGTGACGTGCGGAAGGGGGCCGGGCCTGCAGCCGTAGGATGCCGGGAAACCGGGCGCGTCCGGTGGCTGGGCCTCGGAGCACCCTCACCTGCTCCCTGGGCACCTGTTGAGGCACCGGCTGCCTCGTGGGGTTCTTTGGGAGCTGCAGGCTCTTCCATTGCACCTCTTACACCCCCAAACGGTGCCAGAACTGCCCCAATATCTCTTCTTCTCGGGCTCGAGGCCAGGAGCCGGCACGGTGCTCCTTACTGAGAGGTGTGCATCTTTTTTCGTTCCGTGCGACCCCCACTTCCTGTTACTATAGGTTCCTACTTCCTCCTCATCCCGGCAGGCATGACGGACACTTCCGGTGGGTGCACCGGCAGTTTCCTACCCGGTCCGCGTGAACTGTAAAATCCTATCGCGGGAACACAGACCTCGTGCTTCCTTTGTTCCTGGCAGGCGGGCTCCCTGCTTGTTGCCTGTTTCCTGGCCTCTGCCGCCGCAGCCGCGCTGCATGTGGTCTCGTCCGGAGGATGTTATCACCACCCTTTGAGGTTTTAATTTAATCTCCTCTGCTATTCACGCAGACGCATTGCATTTGATTGTTCGTTCGGATGTATTTGTTTGTTTTAAAAATCATTGAACCATAACCATCGTTTCTCCCTCCCATGTTGAAAAAGTTCACCTTGTTTCTGAAACATCTCACACGTGAATTTTGTGAATTATTTTACTGTTCATATTATGTCTGTGTGGGGCTTTTTATTTAATTTTTTTGCCCCACGACTGTCACTGATGGAACCTTTAGTCATTGTTTTATTGACAAAATTTGTTCTGGTCTTTATTTTCTGGAAATTCGTAGAGGCTTCCGTTGAGAATGCTTTTGGTCAAGGAGGCATGAGCAGGGAGAACTTTTGATCTGAGTCCATTTTGGGGCCTTTCTGGTGTCTCAGTTTATTGGGATTTTTGACAGTCCCCTTTCTCCACTGTGCAAAAAAGCTGCAGGCTTTTTCATTCCTGATGCTGACTTAATAAGCCACTGTTCCCTGTGTGATCCAGGCTTTTATTTTCTCTTGCTGGTTTTAGTCGTGGTTCCCCTTCGTTTCCCTTGCTTTCTTTCACCGGGGTTTGTGCTGCATTGTGGTAGGACAGCCTTTCACAGCATATTCTCTACCATCAGCTCACAAGTGGTGCTTTTTAATTTCCGCCTGCGAGCTCTTTGTCATTTTGTAGATACATTTAATAAGTTTAGTAAAAATATTTTATATTTCTATTTTGCTAAGAGTAATAATCATGAATATATTCTGAATTTTATCAGGTAGTTTTCTGAATATTTTTGAAATATTATCATGTGTTTCTTCTTTGTTCTCTTAATGTGATTATTTGCACTGATAGATTTTTAAAGATTTAACTTACCATTTTTCCAAGAATATATCTGGTATGATATATCATCATTTTATATAGAATGATGTTTGCTAAAACAAGTTTTTTAGAATGAATTTTATATCCTGTTTATATTTCAAAATGAGAGAAAGTCTGGATATAGCAAATAAATCAGGCTGAAGCAAATAATAAAGTTAGGAAATTAATTAAAGGAAAACAAATGTGAAGTAAAAGGAGTGAATCAAAGAAAATCCTTTGAAATGATTATTGAGATTTTTGGTGAAATTTATCAGGGAAAATGAATAAGGCACAAAAAAACAGGATCAGAAATTTAAAAAGTGGTATCACTGCATTAATGACATTAAAAATCATGAAGGAATATCAGGAATGAGGTTAGACTATTAAACCTATTAAACCTAATTTTATATGAAATGGTCATATTTCTAGAAACACATTTATTAATAAAAATGACAGGAGCAGAAATGAGAAACATACATATTGGTCTGTTGGATAAATTAATCTGTACTTAAAAGCAATTCTTTAAATGAAAGATTTTAAAGCTTTCTGCCTGAAAAAGATAGGCAAAAAGTCCTGTATTTATTATTGCAAGTCCTTACTAGTACAAAAAGGGAAGCAAAGAAAAGATGTTAAAATTGGAAAGGAATTTTTAATGAAAGAGCCAAAAATGAAAATAACATTGATAAAAAATATTAGGTTTAATAAATCTATTTAGCAAGGACATCAGATAAGAGTTCAGTATACAAGGTCAGTTATATTTCCATACATTGTAATATTACAAAGGTATAATCAATGACATGAAAACATTTAAAATTCATAGCATTTACACCAACATTAAAAGATAGCCATCTGAGAAATTAAACTAATTGAAGTGGTGAAACTTGAAATCACTTTTTCTCATGAAGGATTTTCCCACCACGAGTGTAGGAATTTTCCTCTTTTCTATTGTTACGGAATTTTGTATTGGAGATGGCAGTTCTTCCAAGTTCCGACTCACTTGCATTCTCCTACCTCTCCTAAATGCATTGGTTCATGGATCTTCCTCTGATAACCCCTGAGTTTCCCAGAAGAAGGATTTGGAGCACAGATACCAGGCTTGTGTTCCAGGCTTTTCACAGATTCACAAACATAAGAACCCTGAATATAAACCTGTTAATGGTTTAATAGTAATGTGTTGCCAGCACTGTATAAATTATATTTGATCCATTTTTAAAAATAAACCGTCCAGTAGAAGTTCTGTAATGATTGTGTATATATAAGATTTTTTAGTGCAATGGACACCAACTCCATGTGGGTTTTGAGCAATTGAAATGTAGCTAGAGCGACTTAGGAATTGAATTTGTATATTTAAAAATATTTAATTTACTTTATTTTTAGACAGAGGGGAAGAGAAGGAGAGAGGGAGATAAACATCAGTGTGGTTGCCCCTTGTGCACCCCGTACTGGAGACCCAGCCCGCAACCCAGGCATGTGCCCTGACTGGGAATCAAAGCGGAGACCCTTTGGTTCACAGGCCAGCGCTCTATCCCCTGAGCCACACCACCCATGGCTGAATTTGTGGGTTTTTTTTTAAATTTCAGAGTTAATTTAAATAGCCACCTGTGACTAGTATCTACCATACTAGACCGTGAAGTTCCAGGTAGTGTTTGACCATCTTATTTCCTCAAACAGGAGGGAACAGAGATTCCCTAACTTGCCCAAGGCTGTGCTGCAGCCACCGGGCACTGCTTGCTTTCCAGTCCCCACCTATGTGCTTCCCAATCAAGTTCATATCCCACTGTCTCACAGTGAACTGTACCATCTAGTTTTATAGTGCATGAGACAAAATTGCATGTGCACTGTCAGAAACTCAAACCCTATCTTCTGCCCTGGCTGGTGTGGCTCAGTGGATTGAATGCAGGCCTGTGAACCAAAGGGTCGCTGGTTCGATTTTCAGTCAGGGCACATCCCTGGGTTGCAGACCAGGTCCCCAGTAGGGGGCATGCAAGAGGCAAGCACACAGTGATGTTTCTCTCCCTCTCTCTCTCCCTTCCCCTCTGTCTAAAAATAAACAAACAAACAAACAAACAAACTTTACAAAATCCTATCTTCTGATTACAGATAGCATGTGAGATTGAATAACTGGAAATATCAGGCAGTGCATCTGGGGAGAAATAAGCAAGTATTTCCCCTCCCAGTCAAATTATAATCTCAAAGAACTTTCTCTGTCATAGTCCCTTTTCCTGTCCTTTTTTTTTCCCCCTGAGCACTGATGTTTTCATGCAGTCTCTGAGCATACATGTCTGGCCATTTCTCTCAGTTTATTCTCCCCCCACCCAAAGCACTGTGTGCCTTGAGGGCTGGGACTTTACTGTGACAAACTTGTGTACCCACAGCAGTCTGCAGGGCTGCACAGGATTTCTGGCTGGTCAGTATCTGGGGGTCCAAGTCAAAGGAAGGGAAGCAGCATGCCACCAGGCAGTGCTTGGCCCCTGGTCACCAGGGAGCAGAGGGACAATGTGGGAGGTGCTTTACAGCAATGCAACGATGACACAGTCCAGACAGCTTAACAAAAGCCTGAGAGGCTGGAGCCTAGCTCAGAAGTGGAGTGTAGGGACAGACAGAAAAGAACAATCTTTTATTCCAAAGGACTGAGGCCTGCTGGGCTGATTCAAAGAACACACATTATCTCATAGCAGTTTCCTCTAGCGCACACACTGCTTCCGGTCCAGTGTTTAGATGTGTTGGTGGATTTGAGGAGTGAGTTGATGGGAGGGGGGATTGAAGGTGAGTATCTAACATCAGGCATCAGGAGTTCAAATTTGGAACCCAAGAATTCATCTCGGGCAAATGAATCACAGTCTTTTACTTCATCTGGAATACAATAGGAATAATAATGGCAATAGTGATAGTGCAGTGGTTATAATCATCATAGTTTGCTCTGAGTATTAAATGATAGAATTCTGATAAAACAATTATTGCACCAGTGCCTGTTACAAAGGACAGTCTTCGAGCTCCCCATGGATGTCTTTTTGTATTTTAGAATCATCCCAAGAATTCTGTGACCAAAGTCACTGTCCACATCCTCCATTTTCAGCTGTCTGCATGCAGCAGTAATTAATATGTTTACAGATCTTTGGAAGTTCGGGGCACATGAGATGTAGTGAGTCAATACTAACTTTATCATGCTGATGGACCAACTGACTTTTATTTTGAAACTTACAGAGGCAGGTGTCTCCAATTCTTAATTCCTACGTCCAAGCTCACCAAGTTGAATACATTAGTTATGTGCAGTATTTTATACCTCAGTTATGCTGCAGTAAAGCTGGGAAAACTAAGTTGAGCTTTAAAACCAGGGGAAATAAAATGTTACTTTAAAAAAAAGAAGTGCCGTGGTAGGCACATCTTTGCAGTGTTTTTTGCCCCTTCATACTGCGCATTCTGCGTAGAACAGACTATTAGCTCATCCTGGGAGAGGTGGGCTGTTTCAAGGAATTCACATCAAATACAAGAAAGTTACTCAAAAAAAGCCTTTCTAATTTGATATATCAGCATGGATATTAAAATAGAAGTGTAACCGCCCTGGCCTGGTGGTTCAGTTGGTTGGAGCATCACCTCATGCACCAAAAGGGCTGTGGGTTCGATTCCTAGTCAGTGTACACAGGTTGTGAGTTTGATCCCCACTTGGGAGTGTACCAGAGGCAACTGATCGATGTTTCTCTCTCACATCTACATTTCTCTCTCTGTCCCTCTCTCCCTAAAACCCATAAACATACCCTGTGGTGAAGATTAAAAAACCCTGTAACTGCTGCTCAAACCACTCAGTTTGGCATCATAAAAATTGCTCTAGTGATAGAAACTACACTGAATTATCTACATTGTAATTAAACACTGAAAATTTCAATAGATCTTCCATGTGCTTTTCCACAAGTGCCTAAAGTTCAGCTATGTGTATACTTCAGTGTGTTTAGCAGAATTTTGTCATATTCATATTGATATGGTTTACCTAAATTTTCTTCAACATACCTAAATTTTAATGTCTAGCTATATGAAATAGCTTACATAAGGCTAATGTTTCTATCAGAAAAATAGTAGACACTGGGTAAATGTGTGAAATCAATGCATGAAGGGCTTAGCTAATTATGTTCAAAGGGCAGAACCCAAGAGAGAGCCTGAATTAACCTAAACAACCTATCCATTATTGAAAAATCACAAAGGAAAATTAGAAAGTGGCTTTAAATGGGCAACCATGAAAATATAAAATATTAAGACATTTAAGATGCACCTAAAGCCATGCTTAGAGGCAAAATTTATAGCCTTAAATACAGGGTCTGGCAGAAGGAACACCTGCCTGAGTGTGGTTGGTAAGGTCATAATATCAGTGTAGTAATTTATAGTTTCAATTTGAACAGTTCATCTCTAAAATATCACATGGTGTGCTTGAGTGTGATATTGTTATGTTACAGAATGGCATGCTTATGAGTTTGTAATTAAAGATTTTGTAATTAAAGAAGGGCATTATTTGTGCCAGACCCTGTCCATTAATAAGGTAGGAAAATGCTTTGCTTCTGGGAGAAAAAAAAACAACAAAGGCAAAGGGAACAGATGGGAGGAAGACTGTCACAGCAATGCTGGAGTCCCAATGCCTCCTTCCCTTTAGGAAGAGGCCAGAGGGGTCGTGTCACAGGTGCACACAGACCTGCCTGCCATGGCTGTATGGGGGACGGGACAGCTTTAATCTGAATTTTGGGTCCTTAGAGGAGTGATTTTCATTTCTAAAAACATAAAAATACTCACCCTGGCCACATAGCTCAGTTGGTTGGAGGGTCATCCCAAAGTTGTGAGTTCAATTCCCAGCCAGGGTGCATATTTGGCTTGTGAGTTTGATCCTCAGTAGAGGCACATATGGGAGGCAGCTGATGGATATTTCTCACATCGATGTCCATCTCTCTCCTCTCCTTCCCTCCCTCCTTCCTCTCTGTCTAAAATCAAAAAACATTTCCTTGGGTGAGGATGTAAAAAGTATATAAATATCAAAATACTCATAATTTGCCATGTTCCTTGCCATGTTCCTTTTCCCCTGCAAACATTTAAGAAGTGATTAAAGGGAATCATGAACCATCTGAAACTGCCCAGGCAATGGAGTTTGTCTCCCACATAGAACATGAGGAAGTGTATTAATATTTCTGATCACTAGAAAGCAAGATGTGATTGACTGAATAAGCAGAGGGGAAAATCCAGAAAGGTTTAGGAATGTTGACACACAGGTAGCACTGCTAACTTAACTGATGTGTATAAAACCACTATGCCTGTCACATCTGGTCTGTGCAAACACACTGGACACTTAGGCCAGTCTGCAACATATGGACATAAAAGATGTCTCAGTCATTTCAAAGGATTGAAATAATTCAGAAAATATTCTCTGACCCCCAGACCGGAATTTAGCCAGAAACCAATAATAAAATCTAACTAGAAATTATTTCTGAATTAGAACATTAATAATAAGTATATCTCTAAATAATCCACAGGTCAAAGAAAAAAATCACCAAGTTAGAGAATATTAGGCTTTGATTAATAATGAAGGTGCTTATATAAAAGTTTGTGTGCTGGTGGAAAGAATACTTCTCAGAGAAAATTTTGTAGCTTGAAGTGAATGTGTTAGAAAATGAAAATGTCTGGGTATGTCTGATACAGTCACTCAATTCTGGTAATTACCAAAAAAGACAACTTTTTTTTTCAATCCTTACAGGAGCATATATTTATTGATTTGAGAGAAAAAGATATCGATGGTATCTGATCAAAACTGAACCCACAACGCAAGTATGTATCCCAAAGGGGAAACGAACCTTTTAGGTGTACGGTAAGGTTCGCCAACTGCCGGCCGCGGACCGGTGGGAGTCTCTGTGTGGCCTGTTACGAGCCGGCCTGGAGGGATGCTCGCCTGAGCTCCACTTCCTGCCCCGGTGCGCTCCCTACCCCACTGAGCCTCCGGCCCCGCCCAAACCCATCCACAGCAGGTGGGGCGGCTGCGGAAGCTTGCCTGAGCTCCCTGTCTGCTCCGCCCCCTGCGGGCCATTCATGGAAAAGCCGGACCCTGGTGCCAAAAACACTGGGGACCACTGGTATACGGGATGATGGCCTCAACCAACTTTGCACCTCCGCCAGGACAAGGCAACAAATGTAACCAAATGAAAATTTATGGAAGAATTGGAAAAAATAAGGACATAAATTAATAAAGGAAAATAAAGATATGGAAAGCAGAATAGCCCAGGTTGGTTCTTTAGTAGAATTAAGGATGCAAATTAACCTCTGGTGTGCCTCATGAAGAGAAACAGATTTTGCAAGTGACTGATATCAAGATATTACCCAGTGATATCCCAAGTGCTCACACATATTTTAGGGAGATCGTAGGATGATGTCATGGACAACTTTAGGCTATTAAACATGGAATTGTAGTTGAAATGGCCAGTGTCCTAGAAAACACAAATTATCAAAAGTAAAATGAAAGTAAATTGGAAAGACAAAAAGCCTTCTAGCTATTAAAGGAATTAATTGTAATAAAGATGTTTCTTACAAAGAAAACTCTAGGCCCAGATAGAGTCACAATAAATTTTATTACATATATAAAAAGGAACAGTACAGATTCATGCTGCTCAGATAATTTGACACAAATTAATAGAAAATTGAGAAATGAACTCATGATTATAAAAGAAAATAGCAAGCAAGGGTTAATTCCTTTGATTCAATGAAATGTCAGTATTTCAAAAATCAATTTAAAAAGCAAGCTCATGACCCCTAGCCCCTATCTCAATCTTTACCTTTAACAACTTTTATTTTAATCCTCTCCTGAGGATATGTTTATTGATTTTTTTAGAGGAAGGAGGGGGAAAAGACAGACAGGGAGAGAAAGAAACATTGGTGTGACAGAAACATCGATTGGGTGCCTCCCATACATGCCCTGACTGGGAATCGAACCCACAACCTAGGTGTGTGCCCCCTGACCTGGGATTGAACCAGAAACCCTTTGGTATAGGAGATGATGCTCCATCCTATTGGGTCACTGGGCCAGAGCGCCTTTAACAACTCCTGATTGAAAGCCATCTGGTAGTTCAAGTTTTAAGTGATAACTGCCTGTTCTCCTGGCTTTAATCTCTGCACTGCAGAACTCAGTGTTGTGTTCAACTCTGCTGCATGTTGGGTGGGCACATGCCCCCTCTTTGGTTTGGTAACATTATGATGTACCCTTAGAGACATCCCCAGGGTTTCTAATATTAATCTACCAGTATTTTGTTGAATTTTAAGAGTTGCTTCTGTCACTTTTCATTGCTGTATAGTATTTTATTGTGCAAGCACATTACATTTCAAAATAATCCAAACTACTGTTGATGGACACATGAACTTTTTTCATTTTTCTTACAATTACAAAAATTTTATGTGGACACTTCTCATCATATATTTTTAATGCACATATGCTGGCAAAGATGTACAGTGGACATTAGGAGTGTTCTTGAAAGTGCTTGAACGAACTTCATATTCACCATCAATTCATGAGAGTCAGCCCTTGATATTGTCAGTTTTTCTTACAATGTAGCCTATTTGCTGGGAGTGCAGTTGTGTGTTGTGGTTTTAGTTTGCACCTTCCTAATGACTGAAGATGCTGAGCATGCCATTCATTCACTCATCTACCACTTGAACATCCCATGTTGAAATGTTTATTTAAATGTTTTATCTAATACTACATTGGGATCCAGAACAAAGAGCTTGACTCTACTTTTGAAAAAATTGACACAAATTTATTGAAGCTTATTTGGTCAAGAGCCATAGATAGATTAACTGTGTTCTCTGCTCAGGGTCTTAGAAGATTCCAGACACCGTGTTGATGGGCCCTGCCCTAGCTTGGAGCTCTGGGGACTTCTTCCGAGGTCCTTCTGGTTGTTGACAGAGTCGTTCCTTTGCACCTGTAGTGCTGAGGCCCTTCCCTACTAAAGGCCGCCCCTCAGATTGCCGGCTACATCCGTGCCAAGCCCATGTCTGCACGGCAATACTTCCATCTCATGTTCACTGCAGTTTGGGCAGCTTCCATGTTGTTTTCAGCTAAACTAAATAAAACACCAGGGATAATTCTTTAAAAAAAAAGGAGGGGGGGGGAGCTGTATGATTTCTTCTGTGGAAAATTCCATTTGAGGAAACAGCCATGAGTTCATGGCCTGTTGCTATCTTTATTTATTAATTCCTGGATGGGTTACAAGAATGGGGCACAAAAGGCCTTATCTTAAAACATGAATAAGTAACATTTTTTAAAGATTTTATTTATTCATGTTTAGACAGAGGGAAAGAGAGGGAGAGAAACATTGATGTGTGGTTGCCCCTTGTGCGCCCCCTTACTGGGGGCCTGGCCCTCAACCCAGGCATGTGCCCTGACTGGGAATCAAACCTGTGACCCTTTGATTCACAGGTTGGGGCTCAATCCACTGTGCCACACAAGCCAGGGTGAATCAATAATATTTGAAAAATTGTAATTAGGTGCGAACACCAGAATTAAAATAATTATAAATAATACATTTAATCTAGATCTACAGTGGTCTAAAAGGATTTTGTAGAAGTTGTTCTACAATGTTTAGATACAGTCTTTGAAACTGCTGTGTGTTACTCAGGGAGCACATTCACAGTTAGGGAAGGGGCAGTTTATTTTGACACCACGTTAAATTTGGGAAGCACTTTTTTATAGCAAAGTTTTATACATGCTACTCATATCCATGAGTCAAAGAAAGCCCCTTATACATGCATATTTTATTTGGCATGGATAAATATTTTCAGCATTGCTGTGTTTTCAAAACAGCAATGCTGGTGCAGCAGAATTTTCAATATAAAATGAAAATTTACACAAAAGTCTATCACACACACTCACACACACACACACACACACACACACCAATACCAATGAATAGGTAAGTAAGCCTGCAGGAAGACTAGCCTCACTATGAAAATGCAGACCAAACCTGTCTGTAAGGGAAGAATATATGTCTAGGATGATCCAAATGCAGTCAACTGGTTAAAAAAAGAAGAAAAAAGATTAAAAAATAAAAGTTTAAAAGGTATTGAGTAGTAAAAACAGAAAGACATTGCACTTGTGTTAATACAATGGCAATCC
Source organism: Anoura caudifer (assembly GCA_004027475.1). Classification (NCBI taxonomy): domain Eukaryota; kingdom Metazoa; phylum Chordata; class Mammalia; order Chiroptera; family Phyllostomidae; genus Anoura; species Anoura caudifer. The sequence goes on along the minus strand of PVKU01004378.1, from coordinate 122,864 downwards.
ATTCGTTAGTTCTTTTGAAACTATTATGAGAACTTGAATTCTGTGTCCTCAAAAGGATGGAAAGACAGCTAAAGCTCTTTGCCCATGACAAGGACTCTCCCCTTTGACCACACTTTAATCAGACTCTTCAGAGCCCTCTCTTCTAGGTCCACTTAGCTTCCTCTCTCTGTCCTGCAGAATCCAGTTAAGAATTCTGTCTCCAGCATCCATGCTGCTAAGGCAGCCTAGTGAACACCCCCAACCTGGAACCTGCCTACCCTGGGTATATGACCAAATTTCTTCCCCTCCCCTCGCAATATCTTAGTACTCTGGGCTGCTTTCAGGTCGAATTCTATTGAGTTGGCCTCACCAGAATCCCCTGCTCCTAATTCTGATGTTTCCTCTTAGTCATTTTTCTTCCACTGACACCTACCTTGCTCTTTGGATACAAATCCCCAATTTTCCTTGTTGGAGGAGGAATGAGGCTCAATTTCAATCTCCTATACAAAGCCCTGTTACAGCTCTGGCTGGTGTGGCGCAATGGATTGAGCACTGGCCTGTGAACTGAAGGGTCACCAGTTCATTCCCAGTCAGGGCACATGCCTGGGTTGTGGGCCAGGTCCCCAATAGGGGACGTGTTAGAGGCAACCGATCACTGTTTCTCTTGCACTTTCATGTTTCTCTCCCTCTCTTTTTCCCTCCCTTTCCCCCCTCTAAAAATAAATAAATAAAATCTTTTTTAAGAAAAAGCATAAATAAAAAAAATAACCAAAACCCCATTAGAGTACCATCTTTAATAAAAGAGTCCTATGGTCCTGAACAAGAGCCATGGATAATCTTTCCTTTAACAGTTCAGGAGCCTGCAACTCAGATGGGGTTGTATTTATCCCTGGACCGCTTGGCCTCTCCCCAAGGACGCTGGGCACAGCCCGAGTCTTCACTCCTGGCTGACTGATCCAGGAGCTGCTGGTGGACATGACTCCTGAGCCAGTGTTCCGAGGACATCCCTGGAAGCACGGTAAGGACAGGTTTTGGTACTTACAATTCCAACGTGCTCTCTGAAGCTGGGTGTGCCCCCAGGCTTTGTAAGAAAGCTACATGGTGGGCTGCAAGTCCTTCCTCCTGGCTCCTCAGTCACCTACACTTCCCTTCCTGAGCTCCTGCTGACCTCATGCTCTTTCAATTCTGTCCACCTCCCACTTGCTAGTGTGATGTTGCAGAGGATAATTTGGAAGTTCAGTGATATTTTGGAAAAGTTAGGGGTTCCCTGTATTGGCTCTTGTAAAACTTGGACCTCCGCATCACCTCCACTCTATCTTCCCCCTCTGACCATGTTTTTAAACTTTCTTTTTATTGTTCACATTATTACAGATGCCCCATTTCCCAAGCCCCCTTTGCCCACCTCCTCCCACCCTCTGCTCCCCCTTCCCTCTGGCCATCCCCACACTGTTGTCAGTGTCCGTGGGTCATGCATTTATGTGTTTTGGCTAATTCTTCACCTTCTTTCATCCAGTCTCCCCACCTCCCTCCCCTCTGACAGCTGTCCATCTGTCCCATGTGTCCATGCCTCTGCTTCTATTCTGTTCATTAGTGAAATCATGGTCTTTGTCTTTCTCTGACTGGCTTATTTTACTTAACATCATAATCTCCAGGTCCATCCATACTGTTGCAAAAGGTAAGATTTCCTTTATTTAATGACTGTGTAATATTCCATTGTGTAAATGTACCACAGCTTTTTTATCTGTTCATCTATTGATGGACACTTGGGCTGTTTCCAGTTCTTGGTAAATAACACTGCTATGAGCATAGGGGTGTGTGTGTGTGTGTGTGTGTGTGTGTGTGTGTGTGTGTGTGTGTGTGTGTGTGTATTTGGTGTTTTGGGATTCTTAGGATATATTCCCAGAAGTAGGATCTCTGGGTCAAAAGGCAGTTCCATTTTTAATGTTTTGAGGAAACTCCATACTGGTTCCCACAGTGGCTGCCCCAGTCTGCATTCCCATCAACAGTGCACGAGGGTCCCCTTTCTCCATATCCTCACCAGCACTTCCTGTTTGTGGATTTATTGATGGTGGCCATTCTGGCAGGTGTGAGGTGATACCTCAGTGTGCTGTTAATTTGCATCTCTGATGATTAGTGACATTGAGCATTTTTTCACATGTCTATTGGCCATCTCTTTGTCCTCTTCGGAGAAGTATGTGCCTAGGTCCTGTGTCCATGTTGTCACACCTTTCCCTTCCACTCCTGCACCTCAGCCCCTGCCTCACTCCAGAGCTCTCAGGGGACTCAGAGCCACCCCAAAACTACTCCCTGGGGCTAAAAAGGATAATTGGAAGTAGGCAGAATATTTTCTCCACTCATGCACTTTTCAGACATCACGATGGGTCCTAGATGTCTCCACAGCCTAAAAGGTAGTCCACCCCCTACATATGGTCATGCATCAGAGCAAAGGTCAACCTAAAAATGTCTTCTCCACAAAGATTGGTGAAAAGCATTAGCCCTTATTGAATATGTAGCTCAGTTTGTCCCATTTTGGTCAGAAATGTAATTTGGGGAAAAACATAAAGTGAAGATAAACCAATGAGTTTGTATTGCTATGTTGCCAGGCTCATAACTAAGATTTTGGCTATAAGATCAGCTTGCATCTGTCCATATGTTTCTATGTTATGTATGTATGATATTTTTCTTATATCTGTATGGTATTACCAAAACAATTGATAAAACCTCTTAAGAGAATTCTACTCAAATGGGCTTATGGATAAATGGATACATGTAAATATTTCTAAAACTCCTGGAAATATAGACACTAACCCAAATGTTTTTTGATTTCTTGTGACTTGGGTAAATCTCTGATACATAAGATGAGCTTATGATTGTTGGTTAAGTAAGAACAGGCACATCTTCAGAGAGGTAACATGATTCTCCCTAGGTTTACGAGTCACATAGGCTTCTGTGTCCTCTACCACATGTGCTCAATGATGACATAGAAATTGCTTGGGTCCGCAGGCAGGACTGCATGTCCTCACTCAGGGAGTGAAGTGGCCTTGTCGTGGGAGCTCATGGTGTCGAACAAAAAGAAAGGCAGCCAAGGCTGGCGACAGTCATCTCTGTCACCACTTCACTCAGAGCTGTTGGACCTTGTCCCTTGGGTCAGTCCCTGGTGTGTGATGTTGTTAACAAACAAATAGAAGTGTCCTGAACACCTTGTGCTGGTGTCTCCTAAGACCCCTGAGGGGCACACATTCCTTCATCAACGCAAAGCCCTTTGGAAGGTCCCTGGGCCTCGCTGAGTGCTCTGGGATGCTACCACGCCAGGGCTGTGCTGCTGGTATTAAGCTCTTGGGGTTAGGGGCTTTTCCTACAAGTCCTGGGCATCACCTTTATAACTTTTCCCTTTTTACATGCTGTCCCACATTCCAGTGTACTGTCTCCTGTTTTCTTTTTTTGTTCTTCAAGATAGCTTAGTTTTTCCATACACTTTTCAACTTGTTTATTTAATGCTTGTAGGATTTTTCACACAAGCAGTTTTTCAAGCCTCTTGTCATTGAACAACAATATTAAGTTCCCCAGCAGCCACAGCTCTGTCCAGCTGCCTGTGTCTCAGGATCCTCAGCCGCCGGGTCTGCTGCAGGGCCAGGGAGAGGAGGATACAGCTGCAGATGGCATACCAGCCAGCCCCAGGCGGCCAGCAGAGCGTTACATGCAGGAAGCACCACCCTGTCTCCAAGGCCAGCTGGCTATGTGCACAGCTGCTGTATACAGTTGCTATATCACATGTGTGATACACACTGGGATAGTATATGCACACACACGGAAAATGCATGTGTGTACATATATGCACTGATGATGTGCACATGTACGTGCATATGCATGCACATATGTGTATACACATATCCATGTGCAGAATGCACACATATCACCATGCATGTATGCATATATGTGGATCACACATATGTATAATGTATAAAATATGCAATACATGCATATGTGTACATCACACATGTGCATATGTACAATATATACATATATAGTATACACATATAGGTATATACAAGGCATCCATATATACACACATTTTTCAGATCTTGCACTAAAGGCTTTTTGTCACTCTGACCAGTAAAATTGCTACCTGAATACATTTGAACTTCTCAATTAGAATTGATAAGAGATAAAGTGGATTATTACCTATGGCATGTTTGTTTAGAAATTCTGACATAAATAGGTATACATTTATATTTCTTTGTATGTACGCATGTGTACATGGACATACACATATTCCCTGGAGAGGCTGGGGCAACAGTAGGTTTCCAGTTGGGAAAGAAAAGAAGGTTTTGTATGGAAAATAATATAATAATGAATAATAATGATACAAAAATAACCTCTGTGTTTCTCATGCTCACAACTGTGGACCCTCTTTTGTCCCCCCTGCATGTGTATATACTTAGCACTATAGTTGCTGTAGGTCTGAAATACCTTAAAAGCTAAACCTTGTTTAATTTTGGTAGATGCTTATCTTTTATCAATTTCAGCCATAACCTTTGTCTGTAAAATACCATTTATTTTTGCTATATAGCTTCTGACATTTAAGCATTTCAGCTCCACCCTTCTGCCTTCCACTTCTGTTTCAAAACTGGGGCAGGTGACCAGCGTCTCAGGCCCCTTCCTTTGGAGCAGGGTGAAGTTCAGACCCTGGCTTGAATCTGTATCTCACCTCAGCCCCAGCTGCCACAGAAACCCAACCAAGCCTCCTTCCCCTGCTATCGTGAGCCAGCTGTAGGGCCTGCCTGGGAGCTGCCCGGCTCTCCCCAGAAAACCTCCATTTCCATATTCTCTTGGTATGTGTGTGTCATTAATACTCTGGGCATCAAAACCAAATTTTGGGCAAGGTTCATCCTAGCTACTGAAAATATAAATCACCCTGGCTGCTTGCGGGGCTGAGCTGGTTGGAGTGTTGTCCTGTGCACCCAAAGGTTGTGAGTTTGATTCCTAAGCACATGCCTAGGTTTCGGGTTTGATCCCTGGAATGGGAAACAACTGATCGGTGTCTGTCTGTCTGTGTGTCTCTCTCAATCTCCATCTTCCTCTCTCTCTAAAATCAATAAACATATCCTTAGGTGAGGATTTAAAAAAAAGGAAATATGAATTAAGGCCACACGTGATTCTTTGGGTACTGAGGTCATCATACGAGCCTCACCAGGACACCATCCCTTTTGCAGGAGCAGGAACCATATCACACATTCCACTTTTCAAAATACACAATGGTGGGCCTTTTTAAAAAGCAGTCAGTAAAATTTAATCTCCTCCATGCATCCCAGGAAGCTGATTTAATTGAGAGAACTAAAGAGCTCTTCAAAAAATTCTGATTTCAATTACAAAATGCTAAGTAGACACATAAATGGGACTTCCTGCTCCCCCTTGTCCTTTCCTACACTCTTCCTCCAGCTTCCCACCATGACCTCCGTCCAGGGCTCAGGGCCATGACCACCAGAGCCACCCTTTCCCTTGGTCACAAATAAGTACCATTAACCTTTCCATGTACCTTACTACACTATGAATTCATACATTCCAACCATGGAACAGCTAGATCTGCCACTGTGACCCAAGATATAATCATCACAGAAATATAATTCAAATGTTTAATATACAACTTCACCAAAATAGTGTTGGAGACTCCAGAAACTTCAGATCTTTTTTTTTTTTTTTTTTTTTTTTTTTTTTTTTTTTTTTTTTTTTTGTGGAGGTGCTAATGGCATAAATCAGGAACTTGGTTATGGGCCAGTCTATAAGAATTCCTTATATTTCTATGTGTTTTCCTCCTCTGAATTCTTGTAATCAAATGTTTCTACAGTTCTGGGCCAGCTTATGCTATATTCTATAAAAGATTCAGCTATTATTCAGGCCACTCAAATATGTTAAAAGACTGAGCTCAAAATTGATATCAAGACATCAAAAATTAATTGTAATTAATTTTTTAATTACAATTTTTCCACCTATTTTGAGATATAATGAATAAATAACATTGCGTGAGTTTCAGGTATACAATGTGATGATTTCACATATTGTATATATACCAAAATGATTACCACAATGTTAACACATTTATCACCTCATGTAGTTATATTTTTCTGTTGAGAACTTTTAAGATTTACTCTCAGCACCTGTCAGATTAACTGTAGTCACAGTGCTATACCCCACACCCCAGATATTATTCCTCTTATAGCTGGAACCTAAGGACACACACAGGTCCCTAGCCCCTTAGGAGTTTAAGACTAAAGCATCAAGTCATAGGACAGAGACGTTTGTCTTTTTGCTGGGAGTAGTTTCTTTAAAAAAAAAAAAAAAAAAAAAAAGGATTTGAAAGAGGGAGGGAGGGAGAGCCGGAGTGGGGGAGAGAGAGACATCAATTTGTTGATCCACTCATTTACACCTTTATTGGTTGATTCCTGCACGTGCCCTGACTGGAGATGGAACCCACAGCTTTGGCATATGGGGACAACGCTCTAACCAATGGAACTACCTAGCAGGGCTTGGGAGTAAAGTTTTTATAAAGTTATTTCAAACGTGGCCATTTAGTTCCTCTCCCGGTTCGATTTTGAATCCGCTAAAGGCTGTCAACCTGTCGCATTCTCAGGACTCAGGACGGGTCTCAAGCAGGCGAGGGCGCAGAGAGTTACAGGACCTTCGCTAGACCGGAGCGCATGCGCACTCTCCGCTCTTCTCGTCAGGCGCGCACGTGGGGGGTCCTGCTACCAAATCTCTCCGACCCAGTCAGCCAACCCTTTTTCCACTTCCGCGCCCACGGGGCCTCCACCGCCCAAAACCCAGGCGTGCTCTGTACACCGCTTGGCCCAAGTCACCTCCGGAGCAGAGTCAGCTGACTTCCGAGGACTCTGACAGGGAGACCAGAGCAGAAAAGCCTGGAACAGATCTGCGTGGACTACATTTCCCACAATGTCACGGGAGCCCTTCCGGTTTCTGGGCTTTCTCCGCGGGTGATGCTACTTTGGAGGTGCAACTACCTAAAGTTTGATACGCGAAATCCTTTTATTTAAATATTAGGGAGAGATTGAAGATAGGAAATATGTAAAATGGAATCACTTTAGCCAAGCTGCTAAAATTATTAACATTATGAGGGAAAGAGTCCATTCTTATTCTAACTAGCCTGGGACCTAAAAATCAATTAGATTAGAACTTTGCAGACTATTTTCTATGTCTCTTTAAATGCTTTTCTCCGTTTTTCCAGCCTTTCCACTTCTTTGTATCCTGGATAATTTTCCATGGTCTGTGTCCTAATTTACTAATTTTCTGTTGTTCAATGTCCAATCTTCAGCGAAAGTTACGCAATACGTTTTTGGTTTGGATGATTATGTTTTTGACATGTAGAATCTACGTGTTTCCTTTTCAAATCTTCTTTGTCATCTTATTTAGGTTCCTCTTACTTTAACATTTAGGCAAGTTGGCCCTTTAATTCTTTATAGTTTATTCTCTGAGAGTAATATTTCAGCATTGCGTTATGTGGAAGCTTGTTCCTGTAGGTTCTCACTCGCAGTACCTCATACCTTAGTCTGTTTAGTGACCTTTGTGTATTCCTCACTGACTTTGAAAATTACGTCTGGGAATTCTTCAAGGTCTAAGATTCAGTTACTTTTTCCCAGGGAGGATCTGCAATGTTTCTGCCAACCTCTCCAGGGCATTATTAGCGCAAGATCACGTTAAACAAAAACACAGCTGAAGCTTCCCTAGACAATTCACGTGATCTAAATTTGGCAATAACCTGAATGAGGTCTTATACTTGTAATACCTAAGACCTGGGTTTGCTCCCTGCTTTCACATCACCTTTGTTTTCATTGAGCAGAAACTCTCAACAGTTACCTGAGTGTGGAGGATGATAATGACTTTAACTGGTTTTCCTTGTCTTATGGGTGTATTTCAGCCTTATATTAGTTTAAAAAAAAAACCAGACAAGCAAATGATAGCAGGAAATAGCAAATTATATTTTTTAATTTACTCCTTAAAATACATTTTATTTACTTATTTGAGAGGGGAGGGAGGGAGAAAAAGAAGATGAGAACCATCGACATGTAAGAGAAACTTCATCAGTTGACTCCCCTTTGCATCTTGACCAGGGACTGAACCTCCAACCCAACTATGTCCCCCAACCTGGAATCCTTCACTTTGCTAGAGGGCCCCCAACCAAGCCACACAGTCAGGGCTGTTATTTATTTATCTATAAGTTTAAATCCTTGAGGGGTACAGCATTACACAGATTCTATGTCCAATGGCCTTAGCAGGAAGGTTGGTAAAGAATTTAGCAGGAACCATGCCACTGTTTCAAGGAGCAGGAGTTACCTTCCCCCAGATGACTCTGGTTTTGTTTGATTCACCAGCAGGAGACGCTGTGTTCTTTGCTCTGTACACATAAGTACATCTCTTGCCTAGATAGAATGCAGTTTCATCTCGAGCATAAACACCTTCAACAGTAAGAAGAGCTGTGCGCTCCCTCTGGTTCCAGAGACCTCGTTTATAGCCTGCAAAACTGGCCTGGGGCCACCGCTCTCCAGAGGTATTTGTCATTGTAGCAGTCCTGTTCCCTGCAGGCTCCACAGGCTTCAAGATCTCGAATTATATCTTGAAATGAATGGGGAAAAACCCCTACAAAGATACTATGCTGAACAAAAATATTTCAAAGAAGTGAGGGCAAAATAAAGGTATTTTTCAGACCCAAAGGAAATAACAACAGCAATAAAAATCAGCCAGTCCATGTCATAACCATCTTTTAGAGCAAATAAATGTCACCTAAAATTTGGTTTACTTGTCAAAACTTTAGTAGAATCAGAAAATGTTTATTACACAGTGAGGCTTACTGGGGAGAATAGGGCAGGTCTCCCAGCTGGTCTGGAAATGTACTGAGAGATAAAAGAAGAAAACTAGCTTGGAGTTTTTATGGTGGTTGGGCATAGGACTGGGAAAAGGTTTCCCACCATTGTTTGACACCCCACCTCTGTCAAAGAAGGGAGCACCTGGGCTTTTTTTTACCAGCTCATCTAAATATGAGACAGGAGGTGAATGTGAAAAGAAAAATTGTATCCCTGGCTGAATAGCTCAGTTGGTTAGAGCTTCATCCCCATACACCAAGGTTGTGTGTGTGTGATCCCTGGTCAGGGCACATGCAAGAAACAACCAATGAATGTGTCAATAAGTGGAACAACAAATCAGCGTCTCTGTAAATAAATAAATAAATAAATAAATAAATAAATAAATAAATGTCGGTTTTCATTCTAGTATGTTACCAGCAGACTTTAACCAAAGAATATTCTAAAAGATGTACCTTTCAGCCCTGGCTGGTGTGGCTAAGTGCATTGGGTGTCAGCCTGTGAACCAAAGGGTCACTGGTGCACATCCTGTCAGGGCACATCCCTGGGTTGCGAGCCACATCCCCAGTAGGGGGCGTGTGAGAGGCAACCACACATGGATGTTTCTCTTCCTCTCTTCTTTCTCCTTCCCTTCTCCTCTCTAAAAATGAATAAATAGAATCTTAAAGATAACAGCAATAAAAGTACCTAATGGGGTTAAAGGAAAAGATAAGGGCTTTTAAAAACAATATAAAACATAAGAAGGGGATGTAATGGACTTAATTGTTCCACCTTTATTATTATTTAGGAAGATATTAAACACTATCTTGATTAACTTTACATTTGGAAAATTTTGGTAATTTCTTGCATAACCATTAAAGATAAAAATCAACAGTATATAAAATTCAAACCAGAAGAGGAAACAATGAAGACCAAACAATGATCCATCCAAACCAGAGGTCATGAAGGACAGAAAAATAAATGGGCAGCACAGTAGATTTAAAAGCAAAATATCAATAATTAAATATAAATTGACTAAGTGCTCCATGTTTAAAACAAAAAAATGTCAAATTATATTTAGAAACTCTAAGCTTTCATAACAGACACATCTAAATATAAAGTCTCAGGAAAATTAAATGTAAAAGGGGGGTAAAAATATACCATTCCAAAGACGGGGTGTCAAGTCCAGGGATACAACATAAAAGTACAGGCGATTGAAATGTCAGTCTTTGAAAGGTCATTTCTTGGAGAGAAAAGAAAGGAGGAGGCATCCTTCGGCAATTGTGTGGTGCAGTCCACATGAAGTAAAAGGAAATCTTTGGCATCCTAAGAGACAAAAGAAAACCAAATAACCACACCAGTATCTCCCAGAAATGATCAAAACAAATCCTTGCTATCACTGAAATTTGCTCTATGGACAGAAGAGGGTGCTCTTGAACTAGGAATCTCATAAGCCAGCAAAAATCCACAAACATAGAGGCAAGAAAACTCAATGAGTCTTAGAAAGTTTTTATTTAAAGATTATATTCAGTATACTTCAACTCATTAAAAATTCCCCCAATCAAATAACTGGGAATTGGAGTAAAACTCTAAAGCAGCACTACGAATGGAATAAAATATATTCAAAGAAGCATTTTTGGATAAGGAAAATCACCTTGAATCAGACATCAAAAAAAGGAACAGCTTTGGCCAGGTGCCTCAGTTGGTTGGAACGTTGTTCTGTACACCAAAAGGTTGCTGGTTCCATCCCCGATCTGGGTACATATGTAGATATGTAAAAAGAAAAGGCACTCTGCTCTGGCTGATGTGGCTCAGTGGATTGAGTGCCACCCTGAGAAAGAAAGGGTCACTGGTTCAACTCCCAGTCTAGGGCACATGCCTGGGGCCAGGTCCCCAGTAGGGGTGCACAAGAGGCAACCACACATTGATGTTTTTCTCTCTTTCTCCCTCTGTTCCCCTCTCTGTAAAAATAAATAAAATCTTTAAAATAATGTTTACGAAAAGAAAAGAAACTCCTAGCCTTTTCAACAGCATGGATGAACCTGGAGATTATTATGCTAAGTGAAATAGCCAGTCAGAGAAAGACAAAAAACATATGATCTCACTTATTTGTGGAATCTGATGAGCAAATTAAACGGTTGAACAAAATACAAACAGAGGCATGGATCCATGGAAGAGACTGACAGCTATCCGAGGGGAGAGGGGACTGGATAAAAGAAGGGGAAGGGTTAGTCAGCGGACACATATGTGTGACGCATGGACACAGACAACAGTGTGGGATGGCCAGAGGGGAGGAGGGCACTGGGTGGAGGTGGGCAAGGGGGAAAAATTGGGACAACTATAGTAGCATAAACAATAAAATATAAATAAAACAAACAAAAAATGAAAGCAATGAGCTCAGTGCCTAGAAAATAGTAAGCATTTACAGTGGGATAAATTCTCATTGAGTGTTATGGAGAATGTGTTGATTGATAAGAGTGGTATTTTAGGAAGATTAACTGGATTGTTTACTGAATGGGATCATCGTTGCAGCATATTACAAAGACATGGAGCTTCAGTCAATATATATATGTTTAATAATGAAGAACAAAGTTCTGGGCTCAGTGCCTATTGGAAGAAAAAAGTAAAGAAAAAGCCATGTCTCTGTATGTGCCGCCCACAGGCCACGCCTATGGACATGGGAGAAAGTTGAGGCTGCAAAAGCCGGTGGGTGGTGAAGATGATTTTACAACTGTGGATTTTGACATCAAAGTGGTGAACCCAGCAGGATATGTTTGCAGGAGTGGTATGCCTCAAGCATAGAAAGAAGGTTAATGTTTGGAATTGGGGATTTTCTGCACAGAAGTCATACTATAAGCACTGAGAGTGGTTAAGGTCTGTCCCAAGCACAGAGCACATAATTTTAAAGGCCAGGAGTAAAAAAGAACGCGGTGATGATACAGATAAACAGATTTTGAGGGCGGGTAGTTACCAGGTTCATACACTTAGGGAATACTGGTTCGTGGACCCATAGTTGCGGTTTTCTGTATCACCACCAGGGGGTGCCCAAGTCTCACTACATACCTGGCAATTTTGATGATGGGCCAATTTCAAGAAGAAATTTTGAGCTGCTTACTTTCTCTTGACTGAAGAATTTTTTTCATAATTTTCATTTATTTTATCTTAGAGAGGAAGGGAAGGAGAGAGGGAGCGAAATATCAATGTGTGGTTGTCTCTCATGTGTCCCCCGCTGGGAACTGGCCTGCAACCCAGGCATGTACCCTGACTGGGAATGAAACCGCTATCCTTTCGTTCGCAGGCCCACATTCAATCCACTGAGCTACATCAGCCAGGGCGTGACTGAAGAAATTTTGCAGAATCATTTATACAGATAGGTTTTGTAAAAAAAATAAATAAATAAATAAAAAGATCTAAAATCAGGACTTCATGTCTCCCATTTTTACTTAGAATATGGGCCAGTTATCGCGGAGAGCTGTTAGCAGCTCTCTTGGAGTAATCAATTGGAGTAAATTAATAGCCAATTTCTGTTTTCTGAGGTCATTTTTTGTGTAGTTCTACTTGTTGTGCAGTACGTTTCTCCCCTATTCTCAGTGACAAATTCATATATTACTATTGCTTTAATGTCAAACAGCACAGCTTTCAGGAAAAAAATACAACAGCATTTAGTTATTTTTACAGCAAAATTAACTTATCAGCTTCGAGCATTCTAATTTCTAATTGTCTCCAATGGCCCTGATAGTTTGTTTTGTTGCATTCCCAGTCATACCACCTGTGAGTAGGGCCAGCCTTATTTCTTCTTTTCTAATTCCCTTTATTTCTTTTTCATATCTTATTGCACTTTCTGGGCCACTCTTTGCAATACTGGACAGATGTGGTGGTCTTGAATAGAAGCTCTTCGAAGATGGGGAAATACAAAGTGTGGAGGGCTGAGCTACATGCCTTCAGGAACGTGTGTTCATAGTCAACATGAGGAGGGATAAGTGAGGGTCCTCACTAGACAGTTTCCTCCCCCTTTCTGAGGGATGTGGAGGAGAAAGGGCAATGCTGGTAACACTGCACAGTTCTCCCCAGATCAAACCAACTTCCCATTTTCCTATTTTTGCAATAGTGCTGGGATCATGGCTACAGCTGTGTGTGTTAGAAGCAAGGGTGATCCCTGAGGAAGGAGCCATACACCTTCCATCTTTATGCAGAATTTCTAAGGGCCTGATGGGTGGCTTGCATCGTCATCTCTTCTGGCAAAGTTGGGCTTGGCAGCGAACACAGCTGCATTGCCTGATGGTCAAGAAAGACCCACCCAGGGGCTGAACTTCGCATTTTCTAAGGGTGGGAAAGCTTGGCTTACAATTGATGACAAATGGAGAGAAGGCAACATAGGGAATGTAGCTGTGAGAAAGGGAATGAATAAATGCTTTGTGCAATGAGGGAAACTTGAGCAAGGTTCATAGCCAATGGTGAGTCTGCAGCTCAGTGGTACCAGGTGCCCTCAGGGGTAAAGCCGTATGTTTGCCCCTGACTTTGTAACCTGACAAGGTCAAGTGGAATCCTGCATGCCTAAGTGGTATTGCTCTGGCAGAAATTTTGGTTGTATAATATGATGCTGAACTGGACCAATTCTTAATGACTGAGTGGAACTCTAGTACTATGCCAGTGTCTGTTGACTTATTTTTCAAGTTCTATCCACTACCAAACTCTGATAAGGTATAATGCTTGCACTGATACTAAGATTCAGCTCTCTTATGCAAACAGATCATATGCTAACCCTGATATTGATCACCAGTGCCTTGAGATACTCAGTTCAAGTCTCATCAGGATGCAATGGAAACGGAAAATCGCTGAACTCAGGAAGAGCTATATTTAGCTAACCATTATCTATGCTAAATAGTTCAACAGACGTTTATCATAAGATATAATTAACAGTAGATTGATGAGGAAGTGGGTAATCAAATTAGTAGAGAAACTTTTCTCTTTTTTTAAATTTTATTTTATTTTATTGATTATGCTATTACAGTTGCCCCATTTTCCCCCTTCATTCCCCTCCATCCTGCACACTCCCTCCCACCCACCCACATTCCCCCCTTTAGTTCATGTCCATGTGTCATAAGTTCTTTAGCTTCTACATTTCCCACACTATTCTTGCCCTCCCCCTGTCTATTTTCTACCCACCGTCTATGCTACTTATTCTCTGTACCTTTTCCCCCTCTCTCCTCTTCCCATTCCCCTGTTGCTAACCCTCCATGTGATCTCCATTTCTGTGGTTCTGTTCCTGTTCTAGCTGTTTGCTTAGTTTGCTTTTCTTTTAGATATGGTTGTTAATAATTGTGACTTTGCTGTCTTTTTACTGTTCATATATTTTATCTTCTTTTTCTTAGATAAGTCCCTTTAACATTTCATATAATAAGGGCTTGGTGATGATGAACTCCTTTAACTTGACCTTATCTGAGAAGCACTTTATCTTCCCTTCCATTCTAAGTGACAGTTTCGCTGGATAGAGCAATCTTGGATGTAAGTCCTTGACTTTCATAACTTGGATTACTTCTTTCCAGCCCCTTCTTGCCTGTAAGGTCTCTTTTGAGAAATCAGCTGACAGTCTGATGGGAACTCCTTTGTAGGTGACTATCACCTTACCTCTAGCTGCTTCTAGAATTCTCTCCTTCATTTTAATCTTGGGTAATGCAATTATGATGTGCCTTGGTGTGTTCCTCCTTGGGTCCAACTTCTTTGGGAGACTCTGAGCTTCCTGGACTCCCTGGAAGTCTATTTCCTTTGCCAGATTGGGGAATTTCTCCTTTATTATTTGTTTAAATAAGTTTTCCACTGGTTGCTCTTCTTCCCCTTCTGGTACCCCTATAATTCGGATGTTGGGACGTTTAAAGATGTCCTGGAGGTTCCTAAGCCTCTCCTCATTTTTTTGAATTCTTGTTTCTTCCTTCTTTTCTGTTTGGTTGTTTCTTTCTTCCTTCTGGTCTACTCCATTGATTTGAGTCCCAGTTTTCCTCCCATCACTATTGGTTCCCTGTGCATTTTCCTTCATTTCATTTATTGTAGCCTTCATTTGTTCATCTAATTTGTGACCAAAATCAACCAATTCTGTGAGCATCCTGATCACCAGTGCTTTGAACTGTGCATCTGATAAGTTGGCTATCTCTTGGTTGCTTAGATGAATTGGCTCTGGGGCTTTGATCTGTTCTTCCACTTGAGCCATATATGTTTTTGTTTTCAGTCTGGTTGCACCTGTTACATATGAGGGGTGGAGCCTTAGGTGTTCACCAAGGCGGGGCAACCCAGTGGCTGGGTTGTGATTCTGTATGTGGGGCCGGGGTCGGAGAGGAACAACAGAGCTTGCTCTGCTCTCTCTCATCTTTCAGTTCCTTCAGCCATTTCCCACAAGCAAATTGGGCCCTTCTGGTGCTGCCTCCTGGGTGGGTGGGCCTGTGTACACTCTAGGACCCTGTGGGTCTCTCCAATGTACTCTCCTGTGGTGCTGGGAGTCTCTTCCAGCACCTCAACCCCCACAAGTGTTTTCAATCGGTATTTTTAGGCTTTATTTCCTGGTGCTGGGGCCCTGGGTTGTGAGGTCTGTCTCCTTGTTTTTGCCTGGTTTATCTGCGTAAGAATGTGTGTCCACAGCCAGCCAGCCGGCTTGCATGCCTGGGGTTTGCCAGCCACCACCTGTGCACCTGGGACCACCAACCACCATTTTCTCCTGCTGCGATCCCTCTCTGAGGGCCACCGACTCCGCCCCTCCTACTGGTCTGGATGAATGGTTGTCGAGCTTCCTAACAGTTCAATTTTCTGTCAAATCTGGTTGTTTTTTGTTTCTAAATCTTTGTTGTCCTTAATCTTGGTTGTGCAAGGAGGCACAGTGTGTCCACCTACACCTCCATCTTGGCCGGAAGTCCTAGTACAGAAACTTGAAAATGTATCGAATGGCTTTATAGGATAGTGAGATGGCGAATTTTATGTCAACCTGTCTGGGCCACAGAGTACTCAGATATTTTGCCACATGTTAGGGCATTTCTGTGAGGGTATTTTTGGATGAGATTAACATTGAAATCAGCAGGTTGAGTAAATCAGATTGCTCTCCCTCAGGAGGGTGGGCCTCACCCAATCAGTGGTAAGCCTGAGTGGAACAGAAAAGCAGGCCCTCCCCCAAGTAAGAGAGAATTTTTCTTTCCAGATGGCTTTTGAATGGGGACATCAGCTGCCTTCAGACTTCAAGTGACATGTAAGTTCTTCCTGGGTTTCAAGCCTGCGACCTTGAGACTGGAAGCGCACTATTGGCTGTCATGGGTCTCCCGATTGCCATCTCACTGTGCAGGACTTGGGACTGGCCAGCCTCGAGAATAGTGCCAGACAGTTCCTAATAATAAACCTCTTTCTGTGTGTGTGTATCTGTCTGTCTGTCCATACATTCTATTCGCTCTGTTTCTCAGAAGAACCCTAATACAGTCGTTTCTTTAAATCTGGCTCTAAATGAACAGAAAGTAAGCATGCCTACATGGTTGCTACCAGATGGTATGTTATACAGGTGCTACCCTAAATGTGGATGCTCATACAACCATGATGGTTTTGCTGTAAAAGCCAGGAGAGTAGGCCAGACACCTAGGGGGCGACCTGTGCAGGCAAGGTTAACTCAGCATTTTGGGGTGTTCCATCTCTGTGCATTCCAGACACTGGCCCTAGACCTGCTCTTGGGAGGTCACCTCTAATCTCTTGGAACCTCCTGTGTCTTTGTCTGGGGACTTGGCCTGCACCAGGGAGTCTGTGACAGCAGTGTGACACATGGTGCGGACCTTGGGCCATGTTGTGTCTGTTTTGACTTCCAGAGCAGATGAAGATGAAGTAACCCATGGGCACCCACATTGGTGCAGCCAACTGCAGCAGAAACTCTGTCTCGGGGGAGCTGGCTGGGTGTGTGTGTGTGCATGTGCACACATGTGTTTTCTAAGGTCACTTCATTCCTCTTGTGGGTTAAGGCATTCTCAACTAATTGTTTTTGTTGTAATAAAGTCATAACTAACATTTATTTAGCTCTAATTATGATCTGGACCATCTGCTATAGCCTTGAAAGAATGTTGATGCATTTGGTTTTGGAACAGAAGAAGTAAGAGAGGCTCAGATGGACCAGCTAATGCGCCCAGTTAAAAACCTCAAGCCCTTTTCTGATTCTGACTTCTTGTTTCCATCGGTGATGATGCGTCAGCATCTCTTACAGAGAAGGATCTGAACAGAGGTCTTACTTTTCTCTATATATTACACGTTCTGTTTTAAAATAGATTTTTGCATTGGGTTCTCCAAAGAGTGCACGCATTTCACGTGTGAGGGAACTTGGTATCTCAAAGAAGTCATGACACCTCCTCAGGCTTGAGGATTTCAACTCACATCTCTGGTTCCAAAGTACACAGACTCTGCCTGAGAGGGACAAGATTTGTCTTCATTCTTCCTGCATCTCTGAACATATACAGATTGATAAGGCAAACCCCCCTGCCTTCTGTTGAAGTTTAATAGGGACCCACATTCTCAAAAACACTTAGGCACATTTATTTTCTGAATTTTCTGAGTTGTCAGTTTCACTTGGAAATGACTAAATAGGAATGATCAGCCTTGACTTTGTCTTTCTGTTCAATTTAGCTCTTTTTACATTGAATCTACATTGAAGCTGATGTGCAGACCCTGAGGCAATGTTGACTTTACCCCCAAATACCCTTCTATGCTTCTCATAATGAATGAACGTTGTATGCCTGATGTGTGTGGGCCTGGAGGAAGTCATGGAGAAGGTGGCGGGGATTGATGCTGGTATGTTTTTGTTGTAAATATGGAAACTACACCGAGAGGCACCAGACATTTGTTGCTTTCTTACATCTTACATATTAGGTGGCCTGTTAGGGGGGCTGAATGCAGGCTGTAATGTTAGGGGACGTGAAGTGAAGCCTCAGTTCCAT
Source organism: Anoura caudifer (assembly GCA_004027475.1). Taxonomy (NCBI): domain Eukaryota; kingdom Metazoa; phylum Chordata; class Mammalia; order Chiroptera; family Phyllostomidae; genus Anoura; species Anoura caudifer. The sequence continues at coordinate 105,091 of PVKU01004378.1, read as the reverse complement.
GATGTGACACCATAAGCAAGTCACCTCGTCCGACATCCTGGCTCTGGGGGTCCCTCTTCTGTTCTGGGTCCCACCACATCTGGACGTCTGTGGACCACTTTGTAAAGGGATTAGCACCACACATCCAATAGTGTTTCGTGTCTCCTCCAAAATTCAATGAAGTCCGCAAATGAGGTGCTGACTTCTTGGAAGTCTGAGGATTAAGCCCTGGCCAGGAGCTTCATCCTGTACACCAAGAGGTTGTGGGTTTGATTCCCAGTTGGGGCTCATGCCAGAGGCGACTGTTTGGCCTCTCTCTCTCCCTCCAATGACAAAATGTCCTTGAGTGAGAAGGATTAAGACACGACAGCTGCCCTCCACTTGGGGAGGTTTATCTCCGAGTGCCCCCACATCACAGAAGAGCCAGAACCTCCCAGATTGCAGGCATTTGAATTTTATTAGATTTTGTCTTCACTTTATCAGCATGTATCCCGCATGACTACAGGGCATGCCATGAGGAAAATTCAAATCAAAACTATATTTATCCCCTGGCTCATGAAAGCACAGATGGAATTCAGACACCCCAGGCCACAGGATTAACTCAGAGTCCCGAGGTGATCACTGGGAGGGGACTTGGTATTCCCACCCCAGCTCATCGACCGCAGCACACGGCTTCTTTGAAGGTGGACAGAGGAATACTCACAGGAAGAACTGACTGAAGAGGAGAAAGAGTGGGACTGGGAGTACTTGAAGTAGCCGTAGCTGGTAGCTCAGTTGGTTAGAGATTGTTCTGATATGCAAAGGTTGTGGGTTCCAGCCCCAGTCAGGGCACATACAAGAATCCACCAATGAGTGCATGAATGAGTGGAAAAAAACCAATCTCTCTCTCTTTATCCCCTTCCTCTCTGTCTCTAAAAATCAATAAAAATGAATATTTGAAGAAATAATGACTAAAAATTTCCCAAATTTGGTGGAAGAAAGAAATCCACAGATTCAAGAAGCTTATAGTGTTCCAAATAGGATAAATTGGAAGAAATCCACACCAGGACACATGATTAAATTTCTGAAAACTAAAGACAAAAAAAAATCTTGGAAGCATTGAGAAATGGCACATTGCACACAGGGAGTGCCAGTTTGAACTAAGCGGAGTTCTCATATGAAACCACGCAGGCAGGAAGTGACAGGCTTTTTTTTTAAGTCACAGAGAAGAAAATTGGTTAGCAGTAAACTTAGTATGAAACTGTCCTTCAGGAAATGAATACTACTCATAAAGCAGCAAATTGCTGACTCACACAATAACTTTGATGGATCTTAAATACATTTTGCTGGTTGGAGAAGATAGTCTCAGACGGTTAGGCACTGGGCTCCTGTTTATGTGACATTCACAACAAGACAAAAGGTCTTCAGAGGTTAGAAGGATGTGACCGTGTGAGGTTGTTTACAGGGAATGAGACTGGTCTTCGTTCTAATTGTTGGGAGGGTCGCATAAATCTCTGCACTTGTTAACATTTATAGGCTTACGAGACAGCTCATCAAAAGAGAGCATTCAGATTTACTGTGTAATAAATTACAAAATAAATTTTCAAAGGTCACATTTGCACACTTCACAAGCCATGATTGCAAAGTTAAATGGAGATCTTAAAATGTTAACACAGCAAACAGATTTATATAAGGCCAGTTACTTTTTTATATAATATTTTTCCAGCAGTTAAATTCTTTTTTAAAGATTTTATTTATTTATTTTTAGAGAGAGGGGAAGGGAGGAAGGAAGCAAAGGAGAGAAACATCATTGTGTGGTTGCCTCTCATGCACCCCCTACTAAGGACCTGGCCTGCAACCCAGGCATGTGCCCTGACTAGGAATGGAGCCAATGACCCTTTGGTTCACAGTCTGGCACTCAGTCCACTGAGCCACACCAGCCAGGGCAAAAGTTTTTGATTTTAACTCCAGCTTATCAATGATCTGTTTCATGGGTAGTCTCTTTGTTTGTATCTAGAAAGGCATTAGCATACCTGAGGTCACCTAGGGTTTCTCCCATTTCACCTTCAAGGAGTCTTTTAGTTGTCCATGACCTATTTGGGTCTGGGATCCATTTTCAGTTGATTTTTGTGAGGAGTGTAAGATCTATTCCTACATTCATTTTCTTGCTACTAGGATGTCCCGTTGTTCCAGCACCATTTCTTGAGGAGACTGTATTTGCTTCATTTGTGTGGTCTCGTTCCTTGTCAAAGATCTGTTGTATACTCCTGGGGGCCTGTTTCTGGGCTTGCTGTTCTGTTCCACTGGTCTGTTTGCTATTGTGTCACCAAATACCACTCTGTCTAGGTCACTGTCGCTTTGTAGTAAGGTTTGAGGTTGGGCAGTGTCTGTTCTCTGACCTTGGTCATCTCTTCCAATGTTGTGTTGGCTGCTCATTTAAACTTTGTAGTCAGTTTATTAGTATCCATAAATTAGCTTGATGGGGTTTATGGATCAAGTTGGGCAGAGTGGACATCAGACAATACTTTTGCTACAAACATGGACTCTCTCTTCATCTGTTTAGTTCTTCTTCGATTTAATGTGGTGGAGTCCTGTCCTTTTCCTCATACGGATCCTGTACATATTTTGTTAGATTTATATGTAAGTGTTTCATCGTGGGTGCTGCTAAAGTAAATGGTGTTCAGTGTGTAATTTCAGGTATCTAGGCGTATTTAAATTTTATCTAACTTTAGTCATTTAATATGAATATTTAAGATGTATGCCACGAATAAATAGAGTAATACACAAAACTTCTCTTTTTGTCAGATCTGAAATGGAAACTTCACAGGTGTGGATACAGTTGTAACTCTTGAACAATAACTACTGTTTTGAAAAGACTTTGCTGAGTATAGGAAGGGAAGAATTTGAACCCAGGACTGAATATCACCTATGCATAACTTGTCCATAGAATAATAAGTACAGTTAATAGATCCTAAAGTGTTTTATGTATGTTACCTTGCACAATAAAAACTAAGGCCCCAACCATGGTGTTTATCTGTGTATTATCCATCAATCATATGTTTATATTTATCATCTGGCATCAATCTATTTTTACAGAAGTACAGCCAAGAAATAGCATTCATCTAAAGGACTGGAATACTTAAGTGATCAAAAAGAGTTGCATAGAAAAAATAGGAATGTAGATATTCAAGAAATCAAGTCCTTAAGCCCTTGGTGTGGGATAGGGCACTGTTTTATTGGGTTCTGTTGTGTGTTATTACTCATGGTAGAGAGTGCTCAGCAGGTCAGAAGCTATGGTATAATCACCAAAGCTTATAAACCTTCATTAGACTCTTCTCTGACTCCCCATGATTGGAAAATGAACTCTGCAAGTCACAAAGTGTTACAGAGAGCCCTGGCCGGGTTGCTCAGTTACCTGGAACACTGTTCTGTACACCAAAAAGTTTTGGGTTCGATCCCCAGTTGGGGCACATGAAGGAGGCAATACCTTCCTCTCTAAAATCAATTTTAAAAAATATCCATGGGTGAGAATTTAATTTTTTTAAATGTTATAGAGACAATATGACCTTTCAAGAATAGTTCCAGAAAGAGAACTCAAGCATCAGATATTTTGTTGAACAAGATCAGCAATAAATACATATTAAGTATCATGTTTGTATATGCATTTCAATTATGTTGAAATAAACCTGTCATCTCATGTATTCAAAGCCCCATCTGTTTTTTTCAAGTAATTATTATGGCATTTGATATTCCTATTACTATGTAAGTTATTTGCAAGCCCTTCTGTGAGCTGCTTCTATAAGTTATTTAAAGAGACTTACAATAAAGCATATTTGGAAAACTAGTAAAAGTAGAATTGTTATAGACTATCAAGATCAGGAGGACTTTAAGAATAAAAAGTAAATAAAGAAAAATAAAGCATGCCTTAGTAGAAGACCACAGGGCCCACCCTAATTTCCATAATTGAGTTTCAACCTCAGTTCTGGGCCTTCTGATCAGGAAGCAGAGAGGAGCACGTTATCACAAATGTCAGGAGAGAGAGAATTCCCTTCACTCTGTGCCCCAAGAGGACTTGTCAGGCAGGACTTTCCAAGTGACTGGTGAACAATAAATACCCTTTGACGTTTGAGAAATAACAGCTTTATTGTTATACTTTAACACCAAAGAACCCCTCTTAAAATTATACAGTTCAGTGGCTTTAACATGTTCACAAGTTGTGCAGAGATCACCGTCATCTGCTTCACTTTGTCTTTAGCCCAGAGAAAAGAAACCCTGCCCCACCGAGCAGTCCTTCCACATGGTCCCTCTGCCAGTCCCTGGCCACCACTAATCCGCGTCCCTTCTCTCAGGATGTGTCTGTTCTGGACAATCCATACACATTGCTTGTGTTCATACAACATGTGGTCAGTATGTCTGGCCTGGCTTCTTACACTTAACACAACATTTCAAGGTTCATTCATGTTAGAGCAGGTATTAAGTATTCATTTATTTCTAGGGCTGAATGATTTAATTGTATGATCGTGCCATTTTTTAAATTATATTTTATTGATTATGCTATTACAGTTGTCCCATTTCTCCCCCATCATTCCCCTCCACCCTTCACAGCCCCTCCCACCCACATTCCTCCCTTTAGTTCATGTCCATGTTTCATAAGTTCTTTAGCTTCTACTTTTCCCACACTATTCTTGCCCTCCCCCTGTCTATTTTCTACCCACTGTCTATGCTACTTATTCTCTGTACCTTTTCTCCCTCTCCCCTCCTCCCACTCCCCTGTTGCTAACCCTCCATGTGATCTCCATTTCTGTGTTCCTGCTCCTGGTCTAGTGGTTTGCTTAGTTTGCTTTTGTTTTAGGTGTGGTTGTTAATATCTGTGAGTTTGCTGTCTTTTTACCGTCCTATTTTTTATCTTCCTTTTCTTAGATAAGTCCCTTTAACATTTCATATAATAAGGGCTTGGTGATGATGAATTCCTTTAACTTGACCTTATCTGAGAAGGGCTTTATCTTCCCTTCCATTCTAAATGTCAGCTTTGCTGGATAGAGCAATCTTGGATGTAGGTCCTTGACTTTCATGACTTGGAATACCTCTTTCCAGCCCCTTCTTGCCTGTAAGGTCTCTTTTGAGAAATCAGCTGACAGTCTGATGGGAACTCCCATCAGACAGCAGCCTTTATCCCTTGCTGCTTCTAGAATTCTCTGCTTAATTTTAATCTTGGCTAATGTAATTATGATGTGCCTTGGTGTGTTCCTCCTTGGGTCCAACTTCTTTGGGAGACTCTGAACTTCCTGGACTTCCTGGAAATCTATTTCCTTTGCCAGATTGGGGAAGTTCTCTATTATTCAGATAAGTTTTCCACTTGTTGCTCTTCCTCTTCCCCTTCTGGTGCCATTATAATTCGGATGTTGGGACATTTAAAGATGTCCTGGAGGTTCCTAAGCCTCTGCTCATTTTTTTGAATTGTTGTTTCTTCATTCTTTTCTGTTTGGTTGTTTCTTTCTTCCTTCTGGTCCACTCCATTGATTTGAGTCCCAGTTTTCCTCCCATCCCTATTGGTTCCCTGTGCGTTTTTCTTCATTTCACTTATTGTAGCCTCCATTTGTTCCTTTAATTTGTGACCAAAGTCAACCAATTCCGTGAGCTTCCTAATCACCAGAGCTTTGAACTGTGCTTCTGATAGGTTGGCTACCAGTGCTATGAGCTCTGCATCTGATAGGTTGACCACCTCCTGGTTGCTCAGATGAATTAGCTCCGGGGCTGGTCTGTTCTCCCTTTTGTGCCATCCTTGGTTTTTTTTTTTTTGTCTGGCCATGGCTGTTATGTAGTGAGGGGCAGAGCCTTAGGCATTCACCAGGGTGGGGCAGCCCAGTTGTTGGGTTGTGATGCTGGATGTGGGGGCAGGGTCTGAGAGGGAACAATGGCTCTTGCTCCGTGCTGTCTCGCGGATTCCAGTCCCTTCAGCCTCTTTCCCCTATCAAATTGGGTCCTTCTGGTGCTGATTTCCATGTGGGTGAGCCTGCGCACGCTCCAGGACCCCGTGGGTCTCCCCAGTTAACTCTCCTTTGAGGCTGGGACTCCCTCCCAGCACCTCAGCCCCTACAAGTATTTTCAATGGGTGCTTTCAGGCTTCACTTCCTGGAGCTGGGGCCCTGCATCATGCAGTCTGTCTTGCTGCTTGTTTTCACCTGGTTTTTCTGCACTCGAATGTGTGTCAGCGGTCCGCCGCCTTGTGCACCTGCCTGGCCTCCCTGCGTTCAGCAATGCCACCACCTGCCGCTGCCTGTGTGCCTGGAGTGACTGCATGCCCAGGACCACCACCAGCTTATCTCACAACGACCCGACTCTGCCGGCCAGGGACTCTGCCCCTCTTACCAGTCTGGGTGAATTGTTGTTGTCGGACTCCTGCACAATTCAATTTTCTCTCTGTCCTGGTTGGCTTTTCTTCTTTTTGGTTCTATATTTTTGTTGTCCTTAATCTTGGTTGTGAGAGGAGGCACAGCATGTCCAGCTACACCTTCATCTTGGCCGGAAGTCTTGATCATGAGCATTTTAAAAAATGTTTTATTTATTTACTTTTAGAGAGAGGGGAGGGGATGGAGAAAGAGAGGGAGAGAAACATCAATGTGTGGTTGCCTCTCATGCGCCCCCTACTGGTGACCTGGCCTGCAACCCACACATGGGCCCCAACTGGGAATGAACCAGTGACCCTTTGGTTTGCAGGCCAGCCCTCAGTCCACTGAGCCCTACCAGCCAGGGCGCTATATGTGAATCTTTTTCGTGTGAAAATACATGGTCAGGTCTCTTGTTTCTGTATGTAGGAGTGGAATCTTGGTGGTGTTAAGTGCATTCAAAGTGTTGTACAACCGTCACAGTCATTCCAGGACCACTGTTACCTTTCTAAATGAATCCTCCGTCCCCACCGAACAGTACCGGCCCTCCCTCCGCCGCCCACCGCTGGTGACCACCCTTCCATCCTCCATCTCTGTGAAGTCACCTACTTTAGGGCCCTCCTAGGGCTACAGTCACATGACAGCTATTAGCATCATGTTGTCAAGGTCCATGCATGCTGTGGCATGAGTTAGAACTTCCTTCCTTGTTAAGCCTGAGTAACATTCCGTTGTGTGTGGGGCTCATACTTTATTAATCTGTTCATCTGTGGATGGGCACATGGGTTGCTGCACCGTTTGGCTGCTGTGAGTAATGCCCCGGTGGACGTCAGTGTCCAATGAATGACCTGCGTCCGTTTCTGTTCTCTTTTTTTAGGCACATATCCCTAGTCAAACTGCTAGATCATGTGGTAATTCTGTGTTTAGTTTTTTGAAGAGTTGTCATACCATTTTCTATAGCAGCTGCACCATTTTACATTCCCACCAACAGTGCACAGGGTTGCGATTTCTTGACTTCTTCACCAACACTTTTTATTTTTAGGTTTGATTAATTAACTTCTTTTTTACTTTTTTATTGTTGACACTATTATACAAATGTCCCCCATTTCCCTCCCTTTTTACTCCCCCACCAAGCCCTCACCCCCACCCCAGGCCTTCACCACATTGTTGTCTGTGCCTATGGGCTTGGTATGATGCATGTATGTTCTTTGGCTAATCTCTTCCAGTCCCTCTCCCCCTCCCCTCTGACAGCTGTCAGTCTGTTCCATGTGTCCACGCCCCTGGTTTTATTTTGTCCATCAGTTTATTTTTTTTTTTGTTAGATTCCACATATGAGAGAGATGGTGTGGTATTTGTCTTTCTTTGACTGGCTTATTTTGCTTAGCATAATATTCTCCAGATCCACCAACACTTTTGAAAAATAATAGTTATCCCAGTGGGTGGGAAATCGCATTGCCATTTTAATGAGCATTTTTTAATGACTAGGCATCTTGAGCATCTTTTCATTATCTTTAATTTTTCTTGTATCTCTTCCAGTGAATGTGAAGTGCTGTTTCCCTGGCATTGTGGTTGGCATTGTTCCAAGACGGCTCATGTTGAGAGTGTTTTCTTGTGCTCCTCGCCCCTTTTCTTGTCCTTTTGGAGAAATGCCTATTCACATTCTTTGCATGTTTCTTTCTTTTTTTTTTTTTTTTTTTTTTTTTTTTTTTTTTTTTTTTTTTTTTTTTTTTTTTTTTTTTTTTTTTTTTTTTTTTTTTTTTGCACTTTTCTTTTTTTTTTTTTACTTATTTATTTCTAGACAGAGAGGAAGGAAGGGAGAAAGAGAGGGAGAGAAACATCAATGTGTGGTTGCCTTTTATGTGCTCCCTAGTAGAGCCCTGGCTGGCAACCCAGGCATGTGCCCTGACTGGGAATCGAACCTGTGACGCTCTGGTTTGCAGGCAGGTTCTCAATCCACTGAGCTACACCAACCAGGGCTGCACATTTCTTAATTGAATCGTCCCTACATTTATTGTGGAATTGTAAGAGTTCTATGTATATTTTGCATACTATATCCTTATAAGATAGGTGATTTGCAAATATCTTCTCCCATGTAGTGGATTGGATTTCACTTCCTGGGTGATGTTCTTTGAAGAAAAAATGTTCTTAATTCTGATAATGAACAATTTATCTAATTACTGTTTTGTTGCTTGTTCTTCTGGTGTCATATCTAAGGAACCATTACCTAAGCCAACTTTATTATTTTTGTATGGGTATCCAGTTGTCATAGCATCTTTTGCTAAAGACTATTCTGTTCCCATTTAATTACCTCAGTACCGTTGTCAAAAAAAACAAAAACAAAAACAAACAAAAAAAAACAATCCAGCCCTGGCTGGTGTAGCTCAGTGGATTGAGCATGGGCTGTGAACCAAGGGGTCACCAGTTCAATTCCTAGTCAGGGCACATGCCTGGCTTGTGGGCCAGGTCCCCAGTATAGGGCACATGAGAGGGAACCACACATTAATATCTCTCTCTCCCTTTCTCCTTCCCTTCCTGTCTCTCTAAAAATGAATAAACAAAATATTTTAAAAAATGCAATCCCTTCCTAAGCCTCATTTTTGGACCCTCAACTCTGTTCCCCTGTTCGATGTGCCAGTGTTATGCTGCCATCACACTGTCTGGATTGATGTGGCTTTGTAGTAAGTTTTGAAATTGGGAAGTCTGACTCCAATGTCATTCTTTTTCCAGATTGCTTTGTAGGATTTATACTTCCAATTTTACTACTTGTTCTGTGCATGTTGTATATCTCTTTTTGTCCCTTCATTTATCCATTAGTTACAGGTGTACAGCATGGCAATTAGACGTTTATATACCTTACAAAGTGACCCCCTTGATAACCCACCTGGCAGCAGGCAGAGTTATTACAATATTATTGACTACATTTTCTAAGCTGTAATTCACATCCCTGTGACTGTTTTAAAGCTGCCAATCTGTACTTCTCAATCCGCTCAACTTTTCCACCCAGACCCCCACACCCCCTCCCATCTGGCCACCAGCAGTTTGTTCTCTGTGCCTATGAGTCTGTTTCTGTTTTGTTCGTTTGTATATTTTGTTTATGTATTTCGTTTTTTAGATTCCATGTAAAAGTGAATCCCTATGGTACTTGTCTTTGTCTGTCTGATTTATTTCACTAAGCACAATATGCTCTGGGTCCATCTCCACTGTCACAAATGGTAAGACTTCCATTCTTTTTCATGGCTGGGTAATATTCCACCATGTATATGCACCACATCTTCATGCATTCATCTATTGAGGGGCACTTAGATTGCTTCCATATCTTGACTATTGTAAATAATGCTGCAGTGAACATAGGGGTGCATACATCTTTTCAAAATGGTGTTTTGAATTTCTTTGGCTAAGTACTCAGAAGTGGAATTGGCCTATAAGTTTTTGAGAAGTTTCCATCTTTGTGCCGACATTGCCTTTTTGTAGTTGCACGTTGTCTACTTTGCCCAGCAGAGGCCCGGGCATTTGCATCTTACTTCTTTTACCTCCCTCTCCGGCCCTCTCACCTCTGTGCCACATCCCAGCCCGATTCTGATGACAGCTGGGACTCCTCAGTCTGAGTTCCTTTCTTGCCTTTGACATGTCTTGTAATTTTTGTTGAGAGCTAGCTATTTGTGTGAGGCAGCGGGAGCTGAGTGTGAGAATGCGTGCTCACCCGGCTAGCTTTGGGGCTGCGTTTAGCATCCATTGTAGCTGTGGGCACCAGAGGCTTCAAATCTCCCTCCTGATTTTGTCTTCACTCCTCTCTTGGCTTTGTGGCTCTCCCTCTATTCCTCCTCTTACACATTCTGTGTCTTCCAGCTCTGTAGCTGTCACCCTTGGTTTTGAACTTGAGTACTGTTGGCTTAACAACAGGGTATGGGGAGAGGAACATTGTTACCTTCTGGTTAAATGCCCTTCTTTTCATGGGCCAGAATCTCCTGCCTGTGGCTGTCCCACGCGTTTCTGTCCCCCACCCCAACTTTCCCTGGTTACAGAATCCCCAATATGTATCCACAAAGCCCTCTCCCCTGTTGGCCGGGATTTTGTTTTCCTCTTTTGTGAAACAGGAAGGCTTAAGTGAGGAGGAATTCCTTTCCCCAAGCTCGGATGGGGTTTCAGAGTGGAGCTCTGGTTGGGGGGGGGGTAGGGCTTCCTGGGGGGCGCAGGCCTTTGGAGGAGGCTCAGGTTGAGCTTCATCGTGACCACACTTCTCTTCCCCCTTCTAACCAACCAGCTGTTATAAAGTCGGGGATTCCCACTCCCCCTGTCAGGTTTGGTAATTTTCCTAAATGACTGAGAGCTCAGGAAAGCATTATAATGCAGGTTCCGGGTCAGGTTCTGGATCAGGACCAGCCCAAAGAAGAAATCCATAGGGAGAGGTCTGCCAGGGCCCTGGATGCAGAACGTCCAGTTCCTTGGGACAGGGGATCCTCCTGGCACTTCGATGACCAACCAGGAGGACTCACCTGCACCTCAGTGTCCCGAGTTTTTCCTGGGGTCAATGGCATGGCTGCTGAATCTGGGAGCACAGCGGCTGTGGGGGTCCCTATGGCCGGACCTCTGAGAAGGTCAAGCTTGCAGCAAAGCCCAGTCCTCCCATCACAGGCTGACCTTTCCATCCTGACTGCTGCCATAGGTGAGACCTTGCCAGGAGCCCCGGTCACTTTGTAATGTCATCTGTTTGCCATCTTGTGTCCATCTTTCTCACAATTCTGTGGCTTTGTCATCTTTGAGCCCCTGGCCGCCTGCCCCTGCAGGTGTTAGCTAGCTATTCCCTAGAATAAAATATTCCTCATTTCTGAGTTTCTTATTCAGAAATGCCTCTTAGTGGCACTGTGCCATCCTGCTTCTGCCTTGATTGCTATTAAAAGAAGTACGACTGCCGAAATGAATTTCCGAGGGGCTGGGTCTCTGTCCAGTGCCGCTCTCATCAAGGGCTGACACCTGGTATTTCAAATCCTAGTTATTGCTGATGGGAATCATAAAGACCCCTGGGGGTATAACTCTTCTGGGATAAACTGTCATTCTTTGAGGAAAGCGTCATCAGCCATGAAATAACCAAGGAGGATAACACATATGCTGTCCTTCCTGAGCCCAAATGCAGAAGTCCTGTCAGCCCCATGGCCTATTACTCTGGGAATCTTTGCTGAGATAGGACAGTCTGAAATAAGCAATGAGCAAGATCAATATCCAAATCAGAGGTTGTGACATGAAGCACGAATATGACCTTCCCTGAAATAGAAAATAGAAATAAAGCTTATCAAAAGTGTTCAACTATTTAGACTGGAAATTACGTAGGAAATTTATTCATAAACATCAATATGGCTTTTGCGTTTTGAGGAGTTTGATAGCTGTTTTTTTCCATGTGGCATTCTATATATCTTGTCAATTGCTTCAGCCTTCTTGAGTTAAATGCTTGAGTGTGTTGGAACTAGGATAATATAGCTTATTTTAGCCCTGGCTGGTGTGGCTCAGTGGATTGAACGCCGGCCTTCAAACCAAAGCGTCACTAGTTTGATTCCCAGTCAGGGCACATGCCTGGGCTTAGGGCCAGGTTCCCAGTAGGGGGCGCAGGAGAGGCACCCACACATTGATGTCTCTCTAAAAATAAATTAATAACATTTAAAAATAATAGCTTGTTTTAGCATAGCACTGAAGAGCACAGAACAAAAAAGAAACATCTCTTATTGTAGCAGACAATCAAAATATGTTTATACTGATGTAAATGCATATGTATTGATTAATATGTCTAAATAATGACATAGACAAACCAGAACAAGCTCACTTATTTTTTTTTTCATCTTGGGAAAAAGCAAAATAGACTTTGGCAACCCTTGGCAATTAGTGAGTAAGGTGTGTAAGTCTTGCCGAGTGATTATATTTATTTAAATGAGGCTAATATTGCAGAGCTTATGGTGACATCTTTTTGGCTGCCATTTCCTTATTGTGTGGCCGTGAGCAAGTTATCTACTCTTTCTCTGTTCTGTAACCTGGAAATGTACCGTCTATTCCAGGGGTTACTGAGAAGGGGAGAAGTGAACTATGCTTAGCATGGTGCCTGGAACAGACTGATCACGTAATGAGTGGTAGCTTTCAGAAGCACTTTAAAAAAATATTTCATTTATTTTATTTTTAGAGAGGGGAAGGGAAGAAGAAAGAGAGGGAGAGAAATGTCATTGTGTGGTTGTGTCTCGTGCGCCCCCTACTGGGGACCTGGCCCAGCAACACAGACAGGTGTCCTGACTGGGAATCAAACCAGCAACCCTTTGGTTCGCAGGCCGGTGCTCAATCCACTGAGCCACACCAGCCAGGACCACAAGTACTTTCAAAAAGGGTAATTGGTTTCTAGGTGTCAAAACACCCACCTTGCTTTATAAAATTAGCGTTCCTAAAGTAGAGCTGAGGAAGAGTTAGAAATTGGATACCCAAATGATATTTGACATCTGAGTTTGTAGCCGCTGTCCACCGAATGCTCCAGAAGTCCCCATCGTTAGTGTGCCATGTGCGTGCTCATGTGCACATGCATTTTGTGGCGAAATAAGTAAGTCTGATGATGTGCAAAGTGACAAGGCCTCCCAGCTGCTAGATGTGTCCATGAGAATTTTTTAGATTTTCAATAGATTTTTTGTCTCTTGCTTCTTACTCATAATTTCTATTCCTATAGTTCTTTTCTTGTACTTTATTTCATCTTTATTATATTTTTTACATTACCTTTGAGTCCCCTTATGCCCCCCACCCTCCACAGCTAGTGGGGGAGGTTAGAGGGTGAAGAATTTTTTTTTTTTTGGTTAAGACATCCAAAGGTCTAGCTGGACCCCACCTTCCCCAGGAGAGCTGAGAACAAAGCTGGCTCCACGTACAAACAGGTCCAGAGACACAGAAATAAGACCACATTGGCTCATTAGCTCCCTCCTTGCCCTCTTGCTTGATTCTGCTTCTCTGAACATTAGATTCATATTTGTCCCTGCCCCAGGAACTTATGGAGAAATTGAAGATGCCAGAGTGATTAGTCTTATTGTTGATAAGCTAGTCATTGAGTCTGAAACTGATGGTCGGACATCGTGAGAGAGTTTCTGGGCTTTTAGCTGATGACCTCCCTGAGGGCCCTCACAGCGAAGACAGGACAAAGGCTACAGAGCAGCAGGAAGGGCTTGTGACGTAGACCACCTGTGTGCCGGATAGCGCACAGTCAGCACAGCCACACATGTGCACGCGCGCCGCACACACACACTGACTTCGGAGATGCAGAGGTGAAACCCCCTACTACCTACCACCATACTGGGGTCGACTCGTACTCTCTCTAACCGTAACTTGTGAGCATTTTCACTCCTCTGAGAGGCCCTGCCCTCCTTCCACAAGTCCTGGATCTCACCCGCTGGGGTGCGGTCCAGACCTCCCTTCTCCACCCATATTTTGCATTTCCATTAAAAAGCAAACATAAGCCCCCAACCCACAAACCCTTCACCACCATCCCTCTCCATCCTTTCATTCATTCACTTCCCATGAAGAGCAAGGGGCTGGCACTTCATTCCTTTCATTCACTCTGATCACTGCAGTCCAAGCCTGAGTCTGCTCCTGGCAGGATGGATCTCGGTGACCCCCACAGAGCCAGGGGGAGAGGACCCACCGACCTCACCTCATGTGATGACAGCAGAGTTTGATGTGTTCAGCTGCTTTTGAGTGCTGACATACTTTTCTCTCTTGTTTTCCATCGCCCATCCCTCCTCTGGTTTGCCCCTGCCCCGGCACCCCACTCCACCTCCACCCGACTGCAAATGTGGGGTTCCCCTGGACTTGGTGAAGGGCCCTCTTCTCTTTCTTTCTTCCTAGATCAACACGGAGTTTTCAATGTGTCGCAAAGGTTGATGCCCCTCATTTTGTATGTCTGGTCATACCTCTGGTCCAACTTCAGCCGAGCATAGCTAATGTCACCTTAATCGATTTACGGAGTTCTGATCCTTGGTGTGCACAAAAAAAAATGAGCTTCGGTTTCCCTTCTCTCATGGATCTTTTTCACCTCAGTCAGTGCTGTGACTGTGCATCAGGCTGTTCAAGCTAGAAATATAGGAGAAGCCTTGACTCCCATTCAATTTTACCTGTGTGTGAGTGCTACCAGCGTGGTCTCCAGCATGTCCATCAACCTGTCCCCCCTCAGCCCAGGTCAGCAGAATCCCTGCCAGCATCACCACAGTGGCCTTGCAAGTGTCCTCTTTCATGGAAGCCCTACACACCATTCTTCCGTGTCATAACCATGGCACCCTTCCCAAAACATAAATCCGATGTGATTTGTGTTACACTTCAAGTCCTCAGATAGTTTGTTGTGTATTTCCTTTTCTGGGAACCTGAATTTAATGCAACTTATGTCAATGCCTTTTTTCTTATTATTAAATTAAATGTATTGGGGCATCAGTGTGTAATAAAATCATGTAGGTTTCAAGGGTACAGTTCTATGATACATCATTTGTATATCGCACTGTGTGCCCACCACTCAAAGTCAGATCTTCTGTTACTGTATATTTGACCACTTTTACCTTCCTACTTTTTAAAAGGTTTTATTTATTTATTTTTAGAGAGAGGGCAAAGGAGGGAAAGAGAGAGAGAAACATGGATGTGAGAGAAACATCGATCAGTTGCCTCCCACACACCCCCTGACCAGGGACTGAACTGGCAGCCCAGGCATGTGCCAGGACAGGGAATCGAACCAGCGACCCTTTGCTTTGTGGGTGGATGCCCAACCCACTGAGCCATACCAGTCAGGGCTACCCTCCTATTTTTAAAAATCCACAGTTCATTGTTGTTTCTAGAAGGCCTTGAATGATCTGCCCCATACTCACACTTTGACCTCCTTTTATACAACTGACCCTTTCCATTACTATCCTTGATATAAAAGAAGTTCTTTTGATCCATTCACTCAGCAAGGTCTAAAGGAAACTCTGAACTTTTGTAGGAAAGAGTAGCCATGAGGCAGAGGCAGGGCTCACATGCCATCTGGGTGCATCTTCAGTGAGCACCTGTGCGCTGAGTCCTTGTCTCACTTAGAGGAAGGTCCCAAGGGTCCTGTGGCAGATGAGGGGTAGGTGACAAGGCACAAGGCGCATGCACCTGAAGACCAGATTTTTTCCAGCTGTATACTTTTTAAAATGCGTTTTATTTTTAAAACTTTTTTATTTAATCCTCACCTGAGGATATGTTTTATTGATTTTAGAGGGTGAGGAAGGGGGAGAGAGGGAGGGAGGAAAGGAGAGACAGAGAAACATAGATGTGAGAGAGAAACATGAATCAATTGCCCCCCATACACACCCCGACCGGGGATCAAACCCACAACCTTTGGTGCTTGGGATGGTGCTCCAGCCCACTGAGCCACCCTGCCAGGGCCTGAAGCATTATTTTCAAAGCCACACTCTCCAAATCCTTTAGTATTAGAAACAGGCCCTGAGCACTCATCGTCCAGCCCACCCCCCACCCCTGTCCTTCAGATGAGGGCCCTGAAGCAGGCACATTGCGCAACCAGAGAAATGCTGGGGGTCAGATGGAGGATTATCAGGTTGACTGATGTCCAGGGACATAGTTTGCCTGTTAAATGAAATTTAAATTAATTTTAAAAAATTGGAAGTGGAGTTATTAGCCACCAATGCCAAACCATTTATAATTTGTGTATTCGATAGCTTTTTAAAGCACGTGTAATAGAACTATTTTCATTATGTATCTTACTGTACTGTATTGAAAACCTTGCCCAACCACAAGGTGGCAGCAATGCATTCACTACGAGGACAGTAGAGGGTGAAATACAAAAGATAGTTTTCATTGGATACCAGCCAGGTTCCGCTTATTAATCAAACAGTCTGCAGCTATTTGCTATATTTCTGAAACACGTTCTCCTTCATATGATTTATTCATGAACTTGGATTGCGTCCTGTGAAGTTTTTTTTTTTTTTTTTGAGGTAGGTGGTATGTAGGAGCATTGTTATTCTAATACAAAAGCACAACGTTACCCTTATTGCAAACACTCAGAGAACATTTTCCCCTGTGGGGTGGCCACAGCAGGTGCCAAAGAGAGAAATAGATAAGGGCCAGCTGGTGAGGGGACAGACTGCCAATCAGGGGGACAACGCTTCAGATCCTTCTTCCGAAATCAGGGCTCAGCCCTCTACTTGTCTCTGCATTTACAAGGATGTGTATGATATCGATGCTGTGTCTAATGAGGAAAAGGAAGAACAGCGAGGCTGGACGGAGCGATAACACTGTGTTAGGGATAGTAGCTAGTGTTTATTAAACACTTTCTACCAAGCCCTAGGCACTTATGTTACCATTTAATCCTCGCCACACACCGCAGAGTGCATTCTGTGATACCTGCACTTTCCAAACAAAGAAGGTGAACCACTGGCAGGGAGCTAAGGGACGACTAGTGAGAAGGCGATCTGGATGCTGACTGCGGACTGCACATGTCTCTCTTGCACCAAAGCTGAGCTTCTGTGTGAGGCTTCGTCCTGGTTAGTTGTGTGTGTATGTGCGCGCACGTGTGCATGTCTCCCGCCACACACACCTTACATTTATGTCAAGGAATCAGGAAATGTGAATTTTCTATTTTTCAAAGATCTTGACTCAATTCGGAAGGTCCTCATTAAATAAATAGTGTTTAGAATAAATACGCTGCAGTGCACCATCAGACTGCCATCATTTCTGGGCTGTAGCTTCTGGATAGAGGCCTTAAGCTATAAAATGCACCAAATATTCCTGCACAACTGTTTTTTATTGAACTTATTGGGGTGACATTGGTTTATAAAATGATATAGGTCTCAGGTGTACAATTCTATATAATACATCATCTGTATATTGTATTGTGTACGTTTTTTTTAACCCTCACCTCAGGGATACTGATGAAGAGAGAGAGAAACAGCGACGTGAGGGAGAAACATCAATTGGTTGCCTCCCATAGGTACCCTGACTGGGGATCAAACCCACGACCTTTTGGTGTACGGTACGATGCTTCAACCTGCGGAGGAGCCACGTGGCCAGGGCTGTTCACCAGCATTAAGGGGTGGGACCCGAGACCTCACCAGGTGTGAGGCTGCATTCTTGCCGTCCCTGTACAGGTTAGTCTGAGCAGGCAGGTGCTCACAGGAAAGGTGAACCAAGAAAGACCAATGGGACCCCCCCTCAGACTCACCCCTGATTGCAAAGTGGAAGGTACATGGGTTAAGGAGATATCTCATCCCTGCAGGCTCAGTGTCCCTGACCACAGATGGTGGCAGAGGGGGGGCCTGGGCACACCTGGGTGTCGGCTCCTGTCAGCCACCTGGTCCCCTCCCAGCCCCTCTGCAGTAAGTGCAGCCTCCATCAATTCTTACTACTCACGCGTCTGAGTCCAGCCTGCCCATGCCTCAGTCCTTCCACAAACTGCAGCCCAGGTAATGACCACATTATATGGAATGTAAATCAGATCGCCCTATTGCTCCACTTCAACTCTTCCCTGTCTCCCCATTCCCCATAATTGGAAGTCAAAGAGTGCATGCCAAGGAATGCCCTCCCCCGTTTGTCCAGCCTCTGCTCTTCCCAGAGGTCACTATGATGGGCAGATGCACATGGGACCATCTGCACTGCTGGCAGGTGCTTTGCACTGCGGCACCCACCCACCCACCCACCCACCAGCACTTCCAGCCCAGCCTCAAATCTGCCTGCAGCTGCACGCGTCCAGAAGTCCCCTGGTTGTTGTGCCTCCTGGTCGGCAAGGGGAGCGCCTTGAGGGTTAGCCAGTGTCTTCATTTCTGTACTTCCCACTGTGCACAGTGCCTTCTTCCTCATGGGATTCTGTAAACACTGTGTGGGAGCAGCCATCCTTTACCGCCCCCAGCCATAGCCCTGCCAGGTTTCCGGTGCGTGCCAGGCTCCCAGCCATTGCTCCCAGCATCCTCGGGTGGCTGCTCTGTGGGGCAGGGCCCAGACCAGCCTTGAGGCCACCTGGGGTGCGTTCTGGGCCTCAGCTTCCTCTTCTCTAAGATGAATCGACGCCACTAAAGGCATCGAGAAAACTGTAAACTCTATCACTTGCTTTTAGAGTGGTTCTTGAAGGGTGGGGAAAAAAATCTAAATTTCTGGAGACTCTGATTTGGCTTTTATCCCCCCTGAATAACTGAATTCTTAAATGTCACGCTCTGTGGGGAGACATAAAAGCAAGTTCAGGTCCATGTCTGTGAGACTGAGATCGTAACACAGAGGTCACCTGGTGATTAATAATTGAGAGTCTATGCTGGAATTCTCCAGAACCATCCTTCTTTCAAAAGACCTTGACATCCCACAGCAGATAGGTGGGCACATGCTATTAAATTTTTATTAGACTGTCAGCCTGTGTATCTGCTCTAAAACATGTAGCCCATAAAAACATACTTTAGTTCTCTTTAGTTGACTTGATGCAGTTTCCTTCAGTGCTGCTGACTTATATTTAATGCTCTTTTCTACACTTATGACCAAAAAGGCAGGAAAAATACTGCAAAGCAGGCCATATTCTATAACGGAAAGCATTAAAGGGTAATGTAATTGTGAGGTCCTGAGACCCCCCCCCCCAGCAAAGAGCAAAGCAGAGTGGCCTTCGTGTTATGTAGGACCTGTCTGCAGTATTTTATTTCTAAACCTTGTCAAGCAATAGGAAATTCGTTAGCTTTTATAGCTGAACCAAAAGATAATAAATGGTTTCTGTAGCTGTGGGGGTGGAAAGGAGCTTTATTTGTGTGAGGCAGGGAGTTGGTGCCCACCACGGGGGAGAAATGCACAACACATCATCCCTGGGACCCATCACCTGTGAGGCGCTGGT
Organism: Anoura caudifer; assembly: GCA_004027475.1. Classification (NCBI taxonomy): domain Eukaryota; kingdom Metazoa; phylum Chordata; class Mammalia; order Chiroptera; family Phyllostomidae; genus Anoura; species Anoura caudifer. The sequence goes on along the minus strand of PVKU01004378.1, from coordinate 85,915 downwards.
GTTGATGGACAGAGAATCCACCTATTGCCACTAAAGAAATTTGTTTTTATCCTCACCTGAGGACATTCTTTCATTGCTTTTAGAGAGAGAGGAAGGAAGATAGAGAGAAACATTGATGTGTGGGAGAGAAGCATCGATCGGCCACCTCCCATGTATGCCCAACAATTGATTAAACCCTCAACCTGGGTAGGTGCCCTAACCGGGAATCAAACACTCAGCCTTTCAGTCTATGGGACGATGTTCCAACCCTTTGAGCCATAATATCCTGGGCTCTTTCTCTGTCGTAATGTTGCAGTTGAACAGCAGAGCCAGGTGTTGAAGGAAGCCAGCCCTCTGCAAGTTTGAGTAGTCATTATAATCCTCTCCTCATCAGTAAAATATTCTGTTGCCATTGTTGCGTTCAGACAGATAAAGTAAGGAAAGATCGCATCAGAAATGCAGTGCTTAACTTTGTCCCTGCAAAATGCCTAATTTCATCATTCTTTGTCTCTGCTATTCCTGAGCTCCACTGCTGACTTCTTTTTTAAAAAAGATTTTACTTACTTTACTTTAGACAGAGGGGAAGGGAGGGAGAAAGAGAGGGAGAGAAACATCAGTGTGTGGTTACCTCTTATGCGCCCCCTACTGAGGACCTGGCCCACAACCCAGGCATGTACCCTGTGCGGGAATCAAACCAGCGACCTTTCAATTCACTGGCCAGCGCTCAATCCACTGAGCCACACCAGCCAGGGCAAAAAATGGCCAGAATTTTAAAGGCAAACCTGTGACAACTTTAACTTAGAGCTCCGCTGACGTAAAACATTGTCCTCTGGCATCTGAGATTGCAGGCTCTGGTCCCTCCAGCCTACCTGCCCACGCAAAACAGGGCACAGACAAGGGAAGAAGGTGGGTCAGCCATTGCCATGAGGCATCTTAGGGGGGTGGGGGTTACTGGGTGGGGAAGGGGGCCAGAGGGTGTGAAACAAAACCAAGTGCCCAGGTTCATGAGGGACCTTGACCTGAGGTCCAACAGAGTGTTAATGATCAAACAGACACAGGATAGCAATGGCAGACCCACTCTGAGCCCTCGCTGTGTGTCAGGCACCGTGCTAACTCTGGCATATCACGTATACATGTGTGTATATGTATTCATACACACATATACATATATACATATATAATATAAATGTTCAACTAATGAAACAGTAACACCAGTCCCACTGCTCATAACACCTTTACTTCTTGATTCCTTACGTGACATTTTAGAATGTTGCAGTATTAATAGAAACCGATAGAAATATTAAATGGAATTTCTAATGCAAATCTCTTTATTTTCATTTTTTTAACTTAAAAAACAGTTTTTGTAGTTTTCAAGTACAGTTGCCATACAATATTGGTGTCAGAGCTACAGCATAGTGGGTAGACATTTCTATACCTTACAAAGTGCTCACCCCAATAAGTCTGGTACCCACCTGGCACCGTGCATGGTTATTACAGTATTATTGGCTTCAAGGAGAATATCTGACAGTGGGTTTTTTTCCTTGTATTTGTCTCTTTCCTAAAGTAGTACATAACACAGTGTGGGAGGGAACAATTTTGACTGAGTCTCACTGTTGTTTTGAAAATGGCTAAATTATACCTTATTTAAATCTCATGCCGTAGACTGACTCCCTTTTTTGGATCTTCTTGTGCAGGGATTGTGTTTGTTCTTATTTTTATAATCCTCACTCAAGGATATGTTTATTGATTTTAAAGAGAGAGAGAGAAGGAGAGAGAAATAGCAACGTGAAAGACAAATATGCACCTCGACCTAGAATCGATCGGACCTACAACCCACATATGTGCCCTGACCAGGGATAGAACCTGTGAACTTTTGGTGTATAGGACAATGCTCCAACCAACTGAGCCACCCAGCCAGGGCAGGATTGTGCTTGTTCTTGATTCTATATTGACTGCCAGACCTGCTGGAGTCACTCAGTGAATGACCACAGAAGCGACCCATGGAGACATCCAGCCCGCCTTAGGGCATAGAGACAGCAGCTTTCCCAGCCTTGCACGGGCTGGGCCGAAGGCACAGAACAAAAACCATGTGATCATCAAGAAAAAATAAAGTAAGTAGGGGTGGCTTTTCCTGATTTCTGTTTGGCTTCCTTGGAGAAAAGATGCTTCCAGAAGTCCTGGCACTTCCTGACTGTCCCCAGAAACACCCTGGGGACTCTGTTCTATCCCCGGGTGTGCTGTTGACGAGAGGAAAACGCATTTCTAGGGAGCTCTTCCTAGTGGCAGCAGCTTTCTCGGGTGACCTGGTGCCGCATCAATAAAGCATCCTGCCCACAAACTCCCCAGTGGTCAATGGACAATGCCAGCTGGAATCACCAAGCACTGTGCCCCCGGGGCCACTTCACTGAAAGTCCCTGACACAACACTTTTCCGAGGGAGTTCTGCCTCATTCAGCATTGTTCCCTTGGAGCTGGCCTGCCTGAACACCAAGGTCCTTAAAGGCTCTTTAAGAAAAAATTTTTAACCCTCACCCAAGGATATGTTTATTGATTTTAGAGACAGAAGAAGAGAGAGAGAGAAACATCAAAGTGAGAGAGAAACATCCATTGGTTGCCTCTCACGCACCTGGCCAGGATCAAACCTGAAACCTAGGTAATGTGGCCTGACTGGGAGTCAAACCTGCAACTCTTTGGTGTAAGGGATGATGCTCCACCCAACTGAGCTATCTGGCCAGAGCAAGACTCTTCTGGCTGCTGTGCCCCTTTCACTGCACGCAATGATGAGATAGCAGGCTGGTGCTCAGAGAATTGCAGTTACATCGAATCTCTAAAAGCTGGTTCATTCCTGTTCCACTTCCAAGTCTGTGGAAGAAATCAAATACGCTTGCTCTGCCTGGCTATCAGATTTTGGTTGTCTCCACTCCCACCATCCAATCCAAAGGCTCAAACTGGAGAGCCTCTGAAAGGCTGCCTTGAAGCCTTTTTCTTCTGTCAACAATCTGAGTATTATGTTTGGAAGACTCGGTTTCATAACTGTATCAGCACTCTTATTCTGGAATTTCCAGAGCCAATTCTTCAGAAAGGCTTCTCAAGCAAGTACGTGCAAGTCTTGTACTATTCTTACATCTGCTAACAAGAAGATCAGCCCTGGCTGGGTAGCTCAGTGCATTAGAGTGACAGCCAGTGTGCCAAGGTTGTAGATTCGATCCCCAGTCAGGGCACATGCAAGGTCAGGGCACATGCAAGCATCAGCCAATGAATGCATCAATAAGTGGAATAACAAATCGGTGTCTCTATCTATCTTTCTCTGTCTCTCTCCCTCCCTCCCTCCTTTCACGCTCTCTCAAATCAATAAATAAAAGTTCATTAAAAAGATAAAAAATGTGGCAGCCCTGCTGACATCCCCTTCCAGCGGGAGGAAGCTGGGTGCATACGCGTGGAGGGGCCGCCGGGCAAGGAGGAGAGAACACAGACCTGGCTGCGTTCTCAGGCGCTTGCCCACGAAGTCCGAGGACACTTTGGAGAAAGAACCCAGGCTTCTCACTTTCAAATTGCCTCGGCAGCGGGTGAGTTTCTGGGGCAGTGGGTCTGCAGGTAGAGACACCGGGCCCTGTGTCCTCCGCACGCACCGGTCCTGTCCTTGGCTGGAGGAGGGTGGGGGGCACAGAGCTCCAGGCAGGTTTGGTTCCTGGTAAATCTGAATGTGGGCCTGAGCGCTCATTTTGTTCCATTTGAGCCGTCAATGGTGATTTACAAGCAGCCTTTCAGAGGCATTTGTGGTGTCACGGGAAGAGCTGGAACTGCGAATTTCAAATACCAATGGGGGTCACGTGAGAGCTGGGCCTTTCCCGGTTAGTTGTGAGCTCTTGGGCAGAATGCTCCGTCTGATCATCCCCCCTCCCTCACCCAAAATGGGCCAGTGGCACTTTCCACAAGGGGTGCTGTCAAAGGGGATGATGGGTACGTGTACATAACTGTAAACACCAGGAAAAATGTAGTTGAACCACAGCGCCTTCCCTTCCCTCCAGTGCGTTACACATCTTATCTCAGCGATGCAAGCTCCAGGGGAGGAGACTTCTGGGAAGCCGATTTGCAGGCTGACATCCTGCAGTAACTTTTGTAGAAGACACTGGCTCGGTGGCAGATGGTGCGGACAGGAGGACAGCACAGCTGCTGGCGGCAGGGAGTTGGCCCTGCCAGTCCTGGGAACCTGGTCGGGGTGGTGGTGTTCCCTCTGCAGGAAATATGACATGTATCATTTTTACTTTCAGGAGTTTGCAGAGATTTTCTTTGTGGCCAGACACACTGCTGATTTGTCTGCCTATCCCAGTGGGTAGGTCTCAAAAATACCCAGAGACAGGGAGAGAGGGAGCTGTCAGTATGTTAAAACCAAGGCCAGTCCTGGCTGCCCCGTTTCTCCGCTGCCTCAATCCAGACAGCGAATTCTGGGCTGAACCCCTGAATTAAGAGCAAGGATCTCACGTGGCTTCTGTGCCTCTGGAGCAAGAGCTGGGCCTGTAGGAACCCCACATCCAGACCCTGCCTGTATGCTTGTCCCCACACTGTCTTGGAGGCCAGGACATTGGTGCTGCATGCAGAAGCCAGCGCCCCAGACAGGTACATGGGCTGGTGTCCTGACAAGTTGGCCTTGTGTGAGGAAGTAAGACAAAGTAAGGGGAGAAGGCTCAAGCGCTGATTCTGGGGCACGGTTCACAGTGAGGAGACCAAGACTTGTGGGGGAGAGTTTTGGGAATGAAAGGACAGCAGGAGTGTCTTAGAATCTTTGGGAGGAAGAGCAACGCATGACCAAGAGAAAGGTGTGAGAGTTCACAGGCAAAAAGCGAGTTCCTAACTGGGCCCAGGGCTGACCCATCCACCTTCCTTTCTCTCAACGTCAACATGGAACTTACTGCTGCTCACATTTCCTGGGCAGCAGCACCCAATTTCTAGTTTTTCTCTAGTTAAGCGGAGGCTATAACTTGTTTAAATGAAAGACAAAGCCAAGGAATTCTGCAGCCAGTCTCAGGCAGCAAACACAGTATGGATAATCCATGCTGGAGATACTTACATGTGAATTTTGCTCACACTTATGAAGAAGTGGAAAAGGAAGAGATAAATGAAAGTATAAGAATAAGAAGCAATCAGAGAAGCTGGGGGCAAATTTTGATGTTCAGATTACAAATAATTATAAAGTATCACCCTGTCTGGTGAGGCTCAGTGGATTGAGTGCCAGCCTGGGAACCAAAGAGTCACTGGTTCGATTCCCAGTCGGCACATGCCTGGCTTGTGGGCCAGGTCCCCAGTAGGGGGTGCATGAGAGGCAAGCACACATTGATGTTGCTCTCCCTCTCTTTCTCCCTCTCCTCCCCTCTGTCTAAAAAGAAATACCATATTTTTCGGATTATAAAATGCACCTTTCCCCCGTAAATTTCAGAGGAATAATGGTTGTTAATACTGCTGTTGAATTCTGTTTACATTTACATTGGTGAAATATTATGTTATTTATGTTATTTAATATTTTACCACAGTTTTTGCTTCAAAAATTTTTCCCCTATTTTCCTTCTCTAAAATCTAGGTGCATCTTATGGTCCGAAAAATACAGCAAATAAAATCTTAAAAAAATAATTACAAAGTATGTATACAGAAACCTGGAGACTCTTCTCTTTCTATTTCAATTTCTTTTTTTGCTTCCGCTCATTTTGTAAAACTGGATAACCTGGAGACTACTTTATTCACTTGTCACTTTCCCATTAGAAGATTGACTTCATTTCTGTTTTCATTACGGGGACACAGTGGCTTGTCTAGAGCTGCCTTCGCCGAAACCCCATGCAGACAAATTGCAGCATTTTGATAAGAGAGCTCTTTGCTTTGGGGGGATTTTATAAGGAGAAAAAGAAATCTTATCTTTGAAGTCAAACCTCACTTGTCAGCCCCAACATACATGTACACACAGCCGTAAATGTTCGGGGCACAGCTTGACTGTGAGACCAAAGTACATTCTTCATAACGTGGGCACACAATAATCCGGGGTCCCTTCTTTAAAAGTTCAGTGTCAAAGTTGTTATGCAGCATTGTATCAGGGGGTGAAAAGCACCCTTTCTTCATCTGCACTCCGTAAACTGCTGGGTTGTCAGAGTGCTCCATAAGTAATGCAAGCCTCCTGCTCATTGTTCACCAAAGACAGCCCTGGGTAGACAGAAAACGCTGTGATTGCCTTTGACAGACATCACATGATAAGCGCTTAGACACCTTGCAGGAAACGCTGGGCTGGGTCCTTTCGCACCGGGCAGTGGAGAGCTGGAGGTTTTCGAGGGAGACACTGGACACTGATGACGTCTGACTTGGTGTTAGAACTGGACAGAACAGGACAAGTTCTGGACAGAACTTGGCGTTGGAATGGGACGGGTTAGAACTCAGCTAGAACAGTTAGAACTGTTAAGGCCATGGATTAGAATTTGGAGCTCTAACTCCTCTTCCGTGCAAGGAGACTCTTCAGCAAAGGCAGGTTGAGCCGGGAACCTGAGCTCTTTCAAAAAAAAAAAATCAGCCTGGCCCAGACCGGCATGGCTCAGTGGGTTGGGCATCATCCCACAAACTGAAAGGTCGCCAGTTTGATTCCTGGTCAGGGCACATGTCTGGGGTCTGGGTGGAGGGCCAGGTCCCTGGTGGGGCGCGTGGAAAAGGCACTTGATTGATACTTCTCTCTCATATCAATGTGTCTTCCCCTCTCTTTCTCCCTCCCTTCCCCTCTCTCTAAAAATCAATAAATAAAATCTTTAAAAAAAGAGAAAAATATCAGCCTGTGGTAAGTCCAAGGGAACTGCAGAGACAGATGGCCATGGGATTGCAGTGTCATCGTTTGTGACAGGTCACGTGTCATCATCCATGCATCTTGTCTGGACCACGACAAACACGCCGCTTGAGTACATCTACCCAGGGAGCTCAGCTGGGAAACGCAGCAGAGGGTGGCGGGCGACTCGGTATGTTTGTAAATCCAAAGGCAGCAGGTGTCTACCGGGCAGGCCTGCCTGAGACAGGCAGGTGTCCAGTGTCTGGTCTGGAATGTTGTCCCCAGCCCCCATTAAGTTCCAATGGTCCCCTGGCTTCCCCTGTGTGTGCTGAGCATGCCACATCTGCAGCTGCCTTGCGATTCCAGAAGAACTTTCCAGAAGCCCCGAGGGCTGAGCAGAGCCCTGCTAGGTTGGAGGAGCAGGACCACAGCCTGTTCAGGGCCTTTCTCCAAGAACACCTGGACATGTCACTTGCTTCTGTGTGTTTCTTTGTGCGAGCATGGACAAAGGTAACAGTTTGCATGAAGCTCATAGAGCACACTGGCGGACACCCATTGTAACGCCCTTTTGTTTGCTTGTTTGTTCTCTGAAAAATGTTCTTTGGAAGCAGATGCACAGTGATTGTGAGCTCATGCAGTGTAAGGCTTAGGGGCACAGCAGGGGGGCTGGGAAGGGTGGGTAATGGGCTAGATGGGGCCCATTAGTCCCTAGTAGAATCGTGAGATTAATGAAGAAAACACTGCCTGATGCTCCTCCTGGAGGTGTTCCAGCACCATGCATTCATGTGCACACAGCAAGGGTGTTCTTAGCTCAGAACAGAACTTTGCTGAGAGTGCTCTAGGATGCCAGGGGTTGGGCAAGGGTATGCTAAAATGGCATTGGTAGCCAGGTGAGGGTAGAATGTATATACTGTTTTATATGTTTTACTTTTTAAAAGGTTTCATTTTAGCTATTTTTAGACAGAGGATAAGGAAGGGAGGGAGGGAGAGAAGTATCAATGTGTGGTTGACTCACTGGGGACCTGGTCCACAGCCCAGGCATGTGCCCTGACTGGGAATCGAACTCGTGACCCTTTGGTTCACAGCCCATGTTCAATCCACTGAGCTACACCAGCCAGGGCTGTTTTACATATTTTAAAAGGCATCATGGAAATTAGCCCATGAGTGCTAACCAAATATGTGTGTGCGTGTGTTTAAAACATATATATATATATATATAAGTTTATATATATAATCCTCCCTGGAGGGTATGTGTATTGATTTTAGAGAGAGAGGAAGGGAGGGAGGGAGAGAGAGAGAGAGAAAGAAACATCAACTGGTTGCCTCCCATACGTGCCCCGACGGGAAATCAAACCCCAAACCTTTTGGTGCACAGGAGGACACTCCAACCAACTGAGCCCCCCGGCTAGGACTACCAGAATATACTGTAACAGAAAATGTCCTCCAGCCAAAGACACCGGGACCACACCTGCGGGTGAATACCTTGGGCCTTTTACTCGTTCCAGCGAGGGAGAGAACATGCAACATATGCATGGGGAACCTGGGGTGCATCTCCGTGTGAGGAGTCAGACGGACTCGCTTTAGGACATGGGCAGTGTGGGCAGGACTCACTGCAGGACTTGGGCAGGGTGGTGGTTTCGGGTTGTAAGACCCACTGCTGAAGAAAACTCCAGTCCTGGTGCTGGAGCCCACGGGCCAGTGGGGAAGGCAGCCCCTCCCCGGTGTGGCCCCTGCTCCAGGCTCACCAGGTAGCCTATGGGCAACAGGGCTGCCTCTGGGTCCCTGGACCGATGAGTAAGTCTAAGAGTTTGGTGTCTGGAAACATACAGAAAATAAAATCTTCCACGAGCCAAATCCATAAAAACAGAAGAAAGGAAACATGCACACGACTAGAAATGGCAAAGAAATAACCACGAATACAGACAAATGTGAAACTTCTAAATGCCCGTGTTGCAAAATGAGGCCAATATGTTGAAAAAATACTGCAGTTAGTGTTCTAAGAAAATACTTGTAACTAAACTGGTCCTGGCTGGTGTGGCTCAGTGGACTGAGTTCTGGCCTGCGAACCAGAGGGTCACCGGTTCAATTCCCAGTCAGGGCACATGCCTGGGCTGTGGGCCAGGTCCCCAGTAGGGGGCACATGAGAGGCAACCACACACTGGTGTTTCTCCCCCTCTCTTCATACCTCCCTTCCCCTCTCTCAAAGCAAATAAATAAAATCTTTTTAAAAAGAAAGAAAGAAAATACCTGTAACTAAACTCGATTCCAGAAGTGTTCAAGGACTGGACCTGCCCAGGGAGATAAACCCAGAAAGAAACACGGTTGTGGACACCTGGACAGCCCCCAGCTGCATCCTGTTATACTGAGGTAGAAAATGATTTAAAACCTACTAAGCCGTTGCCAAATAGAGAGGTTGTTTTTGTGTTTGTCACACCAAAGCCAAGTGCAAAGTGATTAATCTCAATTATGAATATGGACATCCAGAATTGTAAAGAGGGATCACTTCAGCACCAGAGTAGTGGTCTTAAGGAATCTGTTAAGGTAATACGGCAGAGTGACTAACAACAGGAAACCTGACTGTCTCCATGGATACTGGGGAGGCTGTGACAAAAATCTATCAGGAACATTTTGCCTGGAAAGCCTTGATTGTTCAAGAATGCGTGGATACTTTTTTATTATGACAACAAAAATATGCGCCTTCACACAAGTTTGATGGCAAGATACTGAACCCTCCCATTGCTGTTGGGAGAAGACAGGTGTGTATTTTTTAACCCCTGTTAATAAATGACGCCCATTGTTGAACACCGTGCTGATGTTGGTAAGAGAAACAAGTAAGAGAAATATTAGACAGGAGGCAGCAAGAAAAAAACCTTAGAAACAATAAGAAATCACAGTTATGGTGGTTATGACATTAATATACAAAATCTAGTACTTTCCCATGCGTCCAGTGAGAAAATAAAACAGAAGCGATCACTCTATTGAAAATGCTGGCCAAGTGATGAAATATTCAGAAATAAACGAAAAATATGTAGGACCTGTCAGAACAAAACCATAAAACCTACTCAGTGATGTAAAATGAGATTTGCATACAGGCCTAGATTGCAGTATTCTTGAGTAGAAAGATTTATTTTATAAATTCAATGTGACCCTAGTTTAAAAAATAGATGCCTATCTGTGTGGGGGGGAGAGGGGACGAGAGTCAGGAGGAGTATCGACTAATATGAATTAAGCCTTAGAAATTTAAAGGCATTCATGGACAGATAATAAAAAAATAGAGCCAAACATTTAAAGGAATTTAGTCACAAAAAAATAGCATTTTGAACAAGTGAGGATAAGATTATAATTGTATTACCAAATGGCACTGTTTATAGATTTTATTGGCACAATTGACCAACCATTTGGAGAAAACAAAGAAAAGGCATCTATACCTCCATTACCTGTAATAAGTGAATCCCTTCTAACAGGGAGTTAGAACACATAAAGGTAAACAAATGAAACCATGAGGATTTAGAAGAAAATAGGAGTAACTTTATTTATAATCAGAATGGGGAAGGCCTTTTAAAACTAGAAACAAACCCCAGGATCTATGAAAGAAAATACGATAAATTGACAACATAAAACTGTACACTTTCTCTATGCCAATAAATAAACCAATAAATAACATCAAAAGGCAAACAAATAAATAAAAATATTTGCAGACATAAGACAGAAAGGTTCCAAAGTGCAGATAAAAACTGCTTTTTTAGTCATTCACACTTTTCTAACCATGTGTCCTCATTACATTTGAAAATGCAGACCAGTTACTTGGATGGTCAAAACATGAACTACTTTTGCTTGCTTTTTATTGTTTTTCTGTAAAAAATACAAAACTAAAAAGGCTTGTTTTTCAAAAGCAAAAATGGAGTAGGGACCCATTTTCAGATAGCAATAAGCAATGAAGCATTTTCTTAGCATATGTCAAAACACCCAACTTGCTTCTAAAGGTGGTTTAATAGACCAAAAATAACAAAGGCGAAAAAAGAAAGGAAGAAAATACTGGGGGTTGTCCGTCCCACAAGAATGGGTAAGCTCCGAGTGCCAGCTCTCCCGGCGTGATGTGGGGATGGCCTTATTTATTGATCTTGTCGTACGCCAGGGATCCTTTCCACACCTGCACACAGGCGCTCACACACACACACACACACACACACACACTCACAAGCACACACGGCATACACAAGTTGCCATCTTCCCACTGCAAACAAGTCCATGTGCATCAGCCAGAAATGAGTGAAGTAAATGGCCAGAGAAATGTCTGCAATTTCTTTTGCTCTGAAAAATCTAACCTTAACTCAGGGGCCACAAGCACTCCAGAGGTCCCAGGGCACAAAGCCTTTTGCATATCTGAGCTCCAGAGAGTGACTGAAGGACACAGTTGAACAGATATTTTCTTATGTCTCCTTCCAATGTTATTAAAAAATAAGAAAGATGTGGAGAGGCCAAAGGATTAGCGTCAGCCAGACAGTCTAAGGGTGAGTTCTGTTACCGTGTAAGTTTAACATTAAAGTTTCCTTGGCTTTCAAAACACGCATCACACAGCTTTCTGGGCTGAGCTGGGTGGACAGGCTGTGGGGAAGCAGGTCCCCAAAAGCCAGGCACCGGAGTGACTGGCTGTGCAGCCACGGTTGGCCCGCCAGCCCCTGCTGCTGACCACGACTACCTGTCATCAGGGAAGCTGGGGCCACACCATCCCCTCCCCCACCCAGGGAGCAAGAAGAGGTCCCAGTCCCTGGCCCAGGCCTGGAAACACAGAGAAAAAGCACAGGATACTTTCACATTATATTGCGCACTTGTAGGGATCCACAGATTTCTAAGCCTCACACCCCAGTACATGTGCACACATCTAATGCATTCCTTTTAAAAAACACACACATGGCTTAATTTAGCTTTAGATATTCCATTATCTAAATGGTAATTCTTTTTATTTTCTTATCCACACCCAAGGACATTTTTTCATTGCCTCTAGAGAGAGAGAGGAAGGGAGAGAGCAAAAAACATCGATGTGAGAGAAACCCATCCGTTGCCTCCTGTACGCACACAAATTGGGGATTGAACCCACAACCCAGGTATGCCCCTTGACTGGGAATCGAACCCTCAACTCCCCGGTTACAGGATGATGCTCCAACCGAATGAGCCCCACCTGCTAGGGCTGGGCTGGTAATTCTGATAGAACTCCCCCACCCTCTGGGTTTTGCAGGGCAGAGTAGATCACTTGCCCCCTGTGTCAGGGGCAGCACACCGAGGGGCTTGCCTGGACTCTACAGAAATCCCCCTGGCTTGACCAGTTCCATCCTCCCTAGATGAGGCCAGGTGGCAGAAACTGAGCCAGTAAGAGGATCATTTACAAGGTCAGCTATGTCTTTCTCTCTTTTTTAAACATTGAAACAGCATAAAACTACTTCTACCAACTGTCTTGGTGAATGAAATCCGCACTGTAGAAAAACCAGCCATTAGTGTTCATCTTTAGTTGGGTTTAGGTCTGTTTCCTTTCACCAGCCAGCTATTGGAATGGATTTAGTGAGTGGGGTTCATTATTACTGGAAGTAGAACCGATCTAGGTGTGCGCACAGGCTAAAGCAGACATGGAATTGTCACGCAAGTGACATGCAGGCATGCAAGACCAGCCGTGAGGGCTCCCCTGGCTGGCTGTCTTGGCCACCCCGCCTCCCAGCTGGGCTCACCAGGAAGCGGGGACCAGCAGAAGGATATTCCAGGGGTCCCGCTGACTGGGCGGCTGTTCCAAGAAATGCCAGCAGCCCCTCTGAAAAGATGAAACAGAAACGCACCGACATCCTACTCCTGAAAGTGACAAGGAGACTGGAACCAACGTGTCTGAGGGCGATCCAGTGATCAGCCACCCCCCCAAGCCCAGGTCACCGCCAGCCTGTGCACGTCCTGCCCGCTGGGAGCCAGGTGGGTCAAGCAAAGTCTTTGGACACAGCCTCAACGAAGTTGGGCGCTGACATGAGGATGCCGATGGTGCAGATGATGGTGAAGATGGAGAAGGCCATGAGGCACAGGCGGTCCACCACGCAGGCGGCGAACTTCCACTCGCTGCACACTGCCTCGCTCTCGTCCTGGCCGCGGAAGCGGTTGGTGATGTAGCGCACCTCCTCCAGGATCTTGGCGAGCTCCGGGTCCCCCTCGGAGGGCGGCCCGCCGTGCAGGAGGTGCTCATCGTGCGCGTGCGCCGGGGAGCAGGCCAGGCGGCCGCACACGACCCCGGAGTCCGGCGTGGGGGCGCAGTGCACTCCGTCCAGGCCGCGGAAGCCGATGTAGAGCAGGTTGCCGTTGGAGGCCGGCGGCCCCGCCACCGCGCTCATCTCCACGCTGGCCAGGCTGCAGCGGCGCGGCTTGTGCTGGCATGCTGGGCGCACCTTGTCCTCGCCCGGCCGCTTCATGCGCAGGAACCAGGCACACCAGTTCAGGAGGATGACCCTGGTCTGGGGAGACACAATGGAGCGTGAGGAACTGCCCGGACACACGCACCAGCTGGTGGAACCCTACAGCACCCTGGGGGCGGTGGGCACCCCCTCACCCCTCTGGGGAGGAACGGGATTCTTCTCTGAGGGGCGTACTGCCATCGCAGGGAAGACAGCGGTGTGGGGAGAGAAGCCTGCCTTGCTTGGAAATACAGCCCTGAGCTGTGTGAACAGGGCAGGTAGCTTTGCCTCTCTGATCCTTCCTTACCTAAGTCCCAGAGATTTTATTTTACTTTACTACATCAAAGTGTTGTTCCACTTTTCTGTGCATTCATTGGTTGATTCCTGTACCTTCCCTGACCAAGGATCGAACCCGTAACCCTGGTGCACGGAACAATATTCCAAGCAACTGAACCACCCGGCCAGGGTGCCCAGTGATTTTTAGTTTACAAGAGCAACCCAGTGACCTCTATCAGATGCTGCCAAAACCGTAGCTTGAAGCTGCTCAAGCCAGAGTGTCCGATCACTGCAAAGGGGGGCTGGAATTGAAAAGGGCAGAGAAAGTCAACAGTAGGAAACAGGAAATGAGGGTAGAGCTCCCAGGATTGGAGAGGTGTTGGGGGGCCAGCAGGTGCTGAGCCTTCAAGGCTCATCCACTTGTTTTGTCCTGTTCAATGCACAGAACCGCTGGAGATTTTGTTTGCCCTGGGGGCTCTGTGGGTCAAAACAAAACAAACTCCGGGACACTAAAGCTGTACTACTCAAGGGAGCTGAGGGACCTCCAACCTCAGTCGTTAGGCTGCAAGGAGGAGTGAGCAAGATCATAGGCATGAAAGTCTGAGGCCGGAGTGTCAGCCTTTCTGGAAAGGGTCAGAGGGTACATATTTTAGCCTGTGGGCCTTGAGATCTGTCTTTTACTCCGCTCTGCTGATACTAGCAAAATCAGCCACAGACAGCCTGGAAAGGAGCAGGCATGCCTGTTTTCTAATAAAATATCTAACAAAATGTTGTTTGTAAAAGCACTCAGTGGGCTGGATGCGGCCCCTGGGGTAATAGTTTGTGGGCCTCTGACCTGAACTGTATGATCACGCGTGGCCCACACGCACAGGAGACATGGGGGGAGGGGCAAGTTCTTGTCTTGCCCTCTAATGGAAAGCTGTTCTGCACAGGCCACATAACAGGGACACTGTCTGTCTGTCAGACATGAACCTCACATCTGCTGCACTTCCTGGTGGTCACTTTCATGCCACCGAGGACGACAGCAGCGCACTGGCACAGGGACAGGCCGTGAGAGGGACAAGGAAGCTCGTGGCTGTGAGCACAGGCCTTGGTCCCGGCAGGTGGCTCTCTGCATGCCACTCACAGCCCGTGATCTCTGGTCCGCTGGCCCTCCAGGCTTTTCCACGGTCAGCGGTTTCCATGGTTTCCATGTCGGCCCTCCCCATGAGGCTCAGGAGACACGTCATGTCACTGGCGCCTTTTAAGCCTCTGCAAGGTCTGTCTACGTGCCCATGTTACAGATAAAGAGCCAAGGCCCAAAGAGGCCCAATACGCTGGCTCAGGGTGTCATAGGGACGACATCACCTGACTTATGTGGACTCCTGACCTGTCAAAGGCCCCACAGGGTTCAATTTCAGACTCCCAAGAGTGTAGCCCAACCCACCCAGAAGGCATCAGGGAGCCTGGGCCACAGCCCGAGGGAGCCCGTTGTGCAGGAGTGTGTCCAAACCAGAGGCAACCAGGCACTCAGAGAGCTGGGCAGTAGCACCGGCAGCTTCTCCCGCCATGTGGGGGGCTCTGTGCCTCCCTGGGGGGCTCATCTCAAGCTAATACAATCCATACTGCGAAGTCAATTTTAGCTTGAATCATTGGCTTTCAAGGCTCAACTATCTCGAAAGATGACATTATCCTCTTGGCACTTATCAAACTGTGCTCATGACCCCTTTTTGTTAGGTCACAGTTTTGTTTCTGGCTGTGCAAATGTCATATAATGCCACCACACTTGGCAGTATCTTCTTCAGAGCTGCAGATCATAATAAGAGTCCCTTGGAGGCTGTTTATGTTTCAAATACACTTGGAAAGAAAGAAAAACGCAGTGCGCTATGTGAAATGAGAGCGTGAGACACCAGCTTCACATCTCATTTGTGGCCATTGGTTTTAGTACACTCTTGTGTTAAGAGGCGAATAATTATTGCTCTTCATTAAGTTTTTTCTGGAACAGTCCAGCGCTGCTAGGTCATTACAAATGGTTTGGTGCCTTTCTGTCTTAATTCCCTTATTTTTACGTCAGTCCAAATATAAGACAGAAGAATATGTGTTGATATTTGCATAAATAAACACTGGAAGGAAAAAAGAGACTTAATTCCAATGGTTTTCAGCACTGGTGGTGGAGGGAGGGGCAGGGTGGGGGACAGAATTTCCTTGCGTGTCATCTCCCTTTTATGACATGGAAATGTGTGCCCTGTTTCAAACAGATGCACACATTGGTAGACAGGAAGTGTGTCAGGGTTAGAAAAGAGGGGACTTTTTCAAAACAAACCTGTGGATGGGGGTGAGGTGCCCTGCATGTGAGGCGGCAGCATTTAACAGAAGCTCACTCTCCTGCTGGTGCACTGAGCTAAGAGAGTTATTATTAAGTGTAAGCACTTGCCATGGACAAGGATCTAAAGGGACACAGGAACCTTGTTGGAGCCATTCTTTTGAGATTCCGTATATGAGCAAAATATGTATGTAGTATTTGTTCTTCTCCACGTGATGCATTTTACTTAGCACCATACCCTCTAGGTCCATCCATGTTGTAAGACCTAGTACCTACCACCATCTTACAAATGGTAAGATTTCCTTCTTTTTATGGCCTAGTAATATTTCATTGTAGGTATGTACCTCATCTTTATTTATTTGTCTACTGATGGCCATTTAGGCTGTTTCTATGTCTTGGCTATTGTACATAATGCTGGGAAGACTTTACTGCAGCTTTAAGCTTTGCTAACTTTAAAAGTATACATGCTACCAACTTACAAAAAGACATAAAAAATAGTGGCTATTCCTGTGTTAACTTGGCACAACTGCAAATATTGCACAACGGATGTTGTTAGAAGGCCCAGATCACCCTGCTCCTGGAGGTTCATTTCAGCTGCCTGACCTTGGACGCCAGGGTCTCTAAACACGGGCCCATTTGGACGTGAGAAGGTTTCTTTAGCTCCCCGCTGTCCCTGGGCCACCCTCTCTGTACAGGAAGGCTGGAGAGTTTGCAGGGCCCAGGTCAGGAGCGGGTGGGGACAGCCCTCACAGATGCTGGGGTAGAAGGTATTGCCTGGGCTAAGGGACAGGCTGTTAAATTCAATCCTTCCTTTTTCACCTATTTCCTTTTCTCCCATCCCCTGTCCTACTAGGAACTACAGACCTTTATTTGGTAGGATTCGGGTTGGAGTGCATCCCTGTGTACTGAATGTATGTTTCTGTACACAGCTACTCTCTTCTTACTGTTTGGAGGACCCAACGGCGCTGCTGTGTGCTCACCTTGCGGCTGTGTCCAACCCCCGTGCAGTTCTCCACGGCACATGTGTGAAAGGGAGCTGTAAAGTCCCTGTGCCAGGAGGACACACAGGGCAGCCAGTGTGTGGGCCCTGCTCCAGGGGCCAGGTCCTAAGAGCTGTGTCACCATCCCGCAGGCCGAGCCATGCAGGCAGGTGAGGTCGCAGGAGAGGCACGACTCTTGGTTAGGGAACACCAGTTGTTGGGACTTTTAAACTGGACCGGTCATCCTGGCGCCTCCGTTGGGGAGGGGCCCTGACTCCCTGCAGCGGGCGGGGGCAGGGTGGGCAGGGAAGGGACGCACCCACTTGGGCATCTTGCCGCCGTCAGGGTCGTGGTGGTGGTACTGCAGCACGATGACGGTGACGACCACAGAGAGGCCCACGATGATCATGGTGCTGGCGAAGTACTGGGCTGGGGAGAGAGCGGGCGCAGAGTGAGACGTGGCCTGGTCACGCAAAAGTCACAGGGCAAAGGTGGACCCAGACCTCCAGTGAGACTCCTCAGCGCCTCGCAGGGGGCTGAGGGGGTGGCTCCCACAAGAAAGCACGTGGACCCGCATTGCAACGGAAACCACCTGGATGGGGAACGTGTAGGCACCTCGTGACGACTGCAGGGCACAGACATGCTGGGGGTGTAACGAAGGCAGACCAGGTGTCACCTGGCTGCCCTATCAGATTTGGGGGACTGCTGTGGAAGACGAGTCCTGCCCCATCTACCCAGAGGCACTGGGGGAAGGGGGTGCTGCTGGTCCTGCCAGAGGAAGAGGTCAGCGGCAACGACTTTTCAGGCTGGGCACATGAACTTCAGCTCCAATGGGCAAGCTGCATGTCTCCACCTTGTCCCTGTGAGAAGCAGCGCACAGCAGTGGAAAGAGCTCCCTCTGGCCCACTGGCCGCCATCTGTGAGTCTGCACTACCATCACCCAGCCTCCCAGGGCCTTGGGTCATTCACTGACCAGCATGGCAAGGGTGGAAATGCCTTCTCTGCAGGTTGGGCACAGGAATTGACAGTTCTTTGGGCCAAGGGTCCAGGAGGAGCCTGGCATAGGGTGGCATTCCTTGATTGGCAGGTCTGATGACTAACCCTGCAGTGAGGCTGGCTGCTCAAGGGGGCAGAGCTATAAGCAGGAAGCATCCTGGGGCAGAGCCAAGTGTGCAGCCCATGCCCTGGGGGGTAGGAATGCCTCATGCCCTCCAGGTAGGAAGGAGTTCACTGTTGTCCCGGAGACCAGAGGTGCCTGTGAGGAGCTTCTGGAGGCATGCCTCTGAGACTGAAAATTAGCACCAGGGACCAGAAGGCGCTGGGGCCTTTGAAGGGGTGATTAAGTTAAAATGAGGTCATTGGTGGGACCTGGTCCAATCTGACGGGTGTCCTTCTGGGAAGGGGAGATGTGAAGATTTGAACCCAGGAAGAGACACCAGTGATGAATGCAGAGAGAGGAGCCCACGTGAGGACCCAGCCAGAGGGTGGTCATCTGCAGGCCAGGGAGAGAGGCCTCAGAAGAAACTACCTACCAACACCTTGCCCTTGGACTTCCAGCCTCCAGAACTGTGAGCAGACACATTTCTGTGCTGGAAGCCCCCAGTCTGTGGGATTGCACAATGGCATCTCCAGCAGGCTAATGCAGTGACCTAGGGAGGGACTCAAGGTGAAAGGATTTCATAGCTGAAATGCCAAAACTTAGGTCAAGGCCAGTAGCATTCGTCCTTCCAGGCATGGGCTGTGGACCGGCCACACCAACCCCTGGTCAGTCAGGGCCAGGCCTGCCCACCACCCACTGAAGGCGGTTTCTGCTGCATGTCCCTGTTGAAAGCACTGTGTTGGAAGGTGGCAGGAATAGTGGCAGACCATCAAGTTTGTGAAGCCTGGGGTGTCCATGTAAGGCTCCCCCACTCTCACCCACCCCAGGGAACTATGAAGGATGCCGTCAGGTGGTGTGGGCCCACAGGAGTGATCACAGATGGCATTCCTGTTTTTGTCCCCCACTGCCGGGGGGGGTGGTGACTCTAGTGTGAAACTTTATACCCACAGAGTATTTGCTTCCTGTTTTTGCATCCGGCCAGAAGGGCCAGTTCCCTGGCCAGGACAGAGCCCTGGCTGCAGTGGAGAGGGTGCCAGATCCTAACCAGCCCACCACTGAGTGCCCCTTTGCAGGGCCCTGCATGTCCGGTACAGGGAGACTCCCAGCACAAAGCGATGCTGTCCCCTGTCCCTGCCATCCCTCCCCAGCAGGAGGTCACACGTTAGATCTGTCCTAGCTGAAACACATTTGTCCTGCTCATGTGCCCTCCCATGCTCAAACTTTACACGAAACATCATGTTATCCCAGGAAACAGTGGCTGAGAATTGACGTGTGTGCCCATCCTGTTTTAACAAAGGGTTTGTGAGAAGGCAGTGATTCGAGCTACAATAATGAATCTCTCATGGGAAAAATCTCTGGCTCCAAAACAAACATGAGGGGGGGAAGTAGGGAGGAAGGGGGCACTTCTGCATCTTAGAGCCAAACTGCAATGCTGGACTCCCCACTGTGCTCACCTGTGCCCAGGTGAGCAGAGGCCATGGACCACTCTGAATAGTTACCAGCCACCTCCTCATGGCGGATGCCAGGGGGCGCTGCAGCTCTCCATGACCTCCTAGGAGGCGCTTTGCCCAGAACCCATGCTAGGAGATCCGGGGGCCCCCTGTAAGCCCCTGTCTCTGAACAGAGCCCAAGGCTGGCTTACCTATCAAGGGCACTGAGTCGGATGTCGCAGGCATGATCTCAGCCACCAACAGCATGAAGACGGTGAGAGAGAGCAAAACTGTTATCCCTGAAAGAAAAACAAGGGGTGCCAGAGACAGACCAACTGTAGGACCTCACACCCATCTAATGGGATCCTAACCTGCGAGTCAGAGAACTTAAAAGTGTCAGGTGTGTCCAAGACACTCCCGAAAGCAACTGCCTGGCTCCCTGTACTTATGGGACAGGCAGTTCTCCGGAGACAGTCATGGCACTGAGCAGCACGTTTCAGAGAAGTGCTTAATGGAGTGAAATTTCAGAGTCAGAGCTTTAGAAGAAGGACACAGAATGAATCACGGCAGTTAGCGTTAGTATCTCTTGTTTTCTTTATTACTTTAGTGTTGAGAGGTGGCCTCGTTTGGCAGGAAAAAGGAAACAGCCCATTCAAAGTCCTGACTTTGCTACTCGCTAGCTGTGTGACCTTGGATGAGTCACCGAATGTGCCCCAGCCTCGCATTCAGAAGATACAAATGTGAGAATGTTTCTACATGGACCAAATATGCTCTTCGGTAACTGAGAATTTGAGAAACTCATTTGGCCATTGTAAATGTTAAATGATCTTGCTATTGGATGACCCTAAGGAATTACACTGTGTAGGGCAATTTGCAAATGCAGGCTGATAATGGTTTAAACGAAATTATTTCCTGTGCGTGGCGCATGCTGGCTGGTTGCTGTCAAAAAGCAGAATGAGGTGGCAGGAGGGAAGAAGGGGCCCTTCTCTGGGGGTTCCCACATTCCGTGTAGGATCAGAGGGTGCGTGACACCTCAGTAGGGCGTGACAACCACACAGAGCTGACACCAGCGGCCTGTGGTTCAGGGTGACGTCTTGGGCCAGGCAGCTCTTGCCTAACTTCTCCTTGTACCACCTCCGCATCCAGAGCCCTGCGTGCCTGGCGCTGTCCAGAGTGCTGAACTCCGTGTCCTGCCCTCCCGTCAAGTCTCAGACCCCCACAGAAGATGGGCGCTTACCGAGGGAGATTTTCTCCCCGGAATCTGCCGGGAGCAGGAAGACCAGGAGGGCCAGGGCGGAGATGAGCACGCAGGGGATGAGCAAGTTGAGGCCGTAGTAGAGGGTCCGGCGGCGGATGGTCACAGTGAAGGTGACGTCCGGGTAGGGCTCTTTACAGCACTCGTAGAACTTCTCACTCCGCTTGCCTGGGATACCTGCACGAGGAGGAGAGAAGAGGAACCATCGCTTATGTGAAATTACCCTGTTTGTTCAGTTTAACGTGTAGCACACACAAACACAGCCATGGAGTAGTTTATGTGCTAAAAAGTTGCGTGCTAAAAAGTTGGGCAGTCAGAGTTTGAATAAACACTTCCTGTTTTATCGGAGAGTTGTTTAGGAGTGTCTTAGTGACAGGTGAACAAATGAGCAGAACTGTTTGATGGATTGGAATTACATGTGCTACAGACCGAATGTTTGTGCCCCGCCCCCAAATTCATATGTTGAAACCTAACCCCCAATGTCATGGCATTAGGAGGTGGGACCTTTGGGAGGTGATTAGGTCAGGAGAGTGCAGCCCTCAGACACAGGATTAGGGACCTTAGAAAGGAGACCCCAGAGTGCTGGCAGGCTCCTTCTGCCATGTGAGAACACAGCAAGAAGACCACAGCCATCCCTGGGCCAGGAAGCTGCCCTCACCAGACACTGAATCTGCTGATGCCTGGATCCTGGACTTCCTGCCCCCAGAACTGTGAGAAGTAAATGTCTGTCGTTTATAAGCCACTCAGTCTGTGGTCTTCCATTATAGCAGCTGACGGGACTGAGACCCTGTAATTATAAATAACACAGGGCCCGGCACAAATAACGCCCCTTTTATTACACAATCACAAGCACGTGATTCTGTAGCAGAGCAGTATCACACTCAAGCACACCCTAGGACATTTTAGGTGAAATTAAAACTATACATTACTGCACCCGTGTCATTACTCTACCAAACACACTCAAGCAGGTGTCACATCTGCCAGACCCAGTGCCTTGTAAACTTCACACCTTTATAAACACAATGGTTGTTTTTCTGTTTAAAATCTTCCTGTGCAGGTCCCCATGGCCTGCAGTTTGCTGTCCAATGTGACTTTAGGGACAGAGTAGACTCGAACAATGTAGGGACGCCTGTACTAGCGCCGACTCCTTGCAATGTCTCTTACTGAGCTCCTCATGGGAAGCACTGAACTTGCTAATTGCTTTTGTTTCTAATCCTCCAGCTTTCAGTAAATCATGGGAGGGGCCACAGGGTGCCATAAATCCTCCCCCCAGAAGCAGAGCGAAGAAAAAAGCCCCAAACTTCTAAGCAAGCACAGGAATAAAGCAGTTTCCTCTGGGCAGTGAGTCTCATGTCCACGCTGGGCCTACCCATGAGGTCCCACTCTCCGTTCGGGATGTAGCCACTGGTATCTGCCTCCTGCATCTGGAGATCCAAGGACCAGCCACCGTAGGACCAGGACCCGAACTTCAGTTTGCACTGCTGCACATCAAAGGGGAACCAGCGCACGTCGATGTAGCAGGAGCTCTTGAATATGCCTGTGTGGGTGACCAGCACCATCAGAACACATGTGTATGTGCGTGCATGCATGTATACTATACCACATGTATGTGTTATATGTAATGTTATTCAGCCTTTGAATGATGGACATCCTGCTATTTGCCACAACGTGGATGAAACTTGAAGGCCTTGTGCTGAGTGAAACAAAGACAAACACTATATAGGGTATCGCTTATACATGGAATTTGAAAAAGAAAAAAGTTGAATTCATAGAAACAGAGAGTTGCATGGGGGTTGCCAGGGCATAAGATGGCTAAGTTTGAAGGATTTGACATACAATATGGTGACTATGGATAATCATATTGTATCTTGCAATGTAGATCTGAAGCATCTGTTTTTAGAGGTGAGGGTGTGAGGTGATGGCTGTGTGATTGTCTTGACTATGGAAACAATCTCATGGTGTTTATGTGCATTGTCATCACATTGCACAATCTGTCAACTACACATCAATAAAGCTGGAAAGTGTTAAAAATAAAAATGCATTAACACATAGCCATGCCTCGGTCTCTGGCCTCATGTGCCATTCACCACACACGATTCCTACCCCTCACAGAGTAAGAACCTTGTTCGCCCGATAAAGGGCTGGTGAATTAAACATGACTTTCTTTACGACACTCTGTATGTCTTTTTTTTATCCTCACCCAAGGATAGATTTTTAAAAATTGATTTTAGAAAGGGAAGGAAGGAGAGAGAGAGAGAGAAGGAGAAAACACCAACATGAGAGAGAAACATCAATCTGCTGCCTCCTGTACACGCCCCACCTGGGGATTGAACCCATAAACTTTTGGTGTATGGGACGATGCTCCAACCAGCTGAGCCATCCGGCCAGGGCCGTCTGTCTTTTTGATTGGTGCTTTGTGCGCACATTCTCTGGCCCTCTTGTCCTCCCTGAAGAGGAGGCAATGAGGGCACCAGGGCCTCTCCACTGACTGTGGCCAGAGAAGCCCTGGGCCCATACGGCCCCTGCAGACTGCAGCTGCACCTTCCAGAATAAGCAGAGTCTTTAAGAAAGTCTCCAGCGAAGAGTTCAGCTGAAGCTTCAGTGTCTTAACATTCAAGACAGCACAGCATACTCTGTTAAAGCCTGCTCTGAGGGGTCTCTGTGCCAACGATTAGAAGTTCTTTAAACGTGCTCTTACCACGCACGCACACCTTCCAGTTCTACATAACACAACAAAAGTGGAGGGTGTATAAAACCCCAGAGGAGCTGGCAAAAGTGATGATTCACTTACAAACAGAATTTGGCAAGTGTGTGCTTGGTGAGAGGTGTGAGTATTTTCCTGAGGTTAAAAATGGAGAAAACACTTGGTTCTCTAGAAATACAGGTGGAGGATAATTTTAAGTTATCTGAATTCCTGGAGTTACTTCAAAAAATTAAAAATGGAACTGCTGTTTGACCCAGCAATCCTACTTCTGAGAATATATCCTAAGAACCCAGAAACGGCGATTGGAAAGAACATAAGCACCCCTGTGTTCATAGCAGCGTTACTGTACAATCACCAAGATCTGGAAGCAGCCCGAGTGCCCGTCAGTAGGTGAGTGGATAAAAAAGCTGTGGTACAGTTACTCAGTGGAAGACTAATCTTCTGTTTAAAAAAAAAAAAAGGAAAGAAACTCTTACTCTTTGCAACATGGATGGACCTGGAGAACATTATGCTGAGTGAAATAAGCCAGTCAGAGAAAGACAAATACTGTATGATCTCACTCATTTTGTGGAATCTGATGAACAAAGTAAACTGACAAACAAAATAGGAGCAGAGGCTTGGGTGCATGGAACAGACGTTCAGATCTCGAAGGGCAGTGGGGGCGGGGACTGGGAAAGATTAGCCAAAGAACATATGTGCATACAAGCAAAGCCCATGGACACAGACAGCACTGTGTTGATGGTCAGGGGGAAGGGGGAGTTCGTGGAGGGGGACAAAGGAAGAAATGGGGGATATTTGTAATAGTCTCAACAAAAAAAATGTAATCATATCCAGCAGACATATAGAACAATTACAATTCAATAGAAAAAGACAACACAATTGATAAACGGTAAAAAACAAACATTTTAAAAAAAGAAAAGAGAATACGGACTAATAGGTTTACATCAAAGGGCCAGTGCTTGGGCACCAGCAAGAGTTTCCACTGAAAAGGGTGATTCCAGGCTGGGACCAGCTGGGAGTAAGTTTCCGGGTGGCAGGCCACCAAGAGACGAGCAGACAAGGCCACCTCAGCACATGGTGCCATGAGTCCCACCTGCCCGGAAACAATGAGAGGCTGTGGAAGGCACAGTAGCTGGGGTCCCAGTAAATTTCTGCCACCAAATTAAAGAATAAAACAATTGAATGTCGGAAGGGACTCAGCTGCCTTGAAAATGTGGACCCCACAACCAAGCTGAGAGAGGATGATAAACTTCCGGCCTCTTGGGTTCCCTTCAATACAATTGCAGTGTTTTGTTCAAGGCTCACAGGAACCTGGAAATCATACCCACATGAATGAGCTAGAGCCTGCCCCCCATCCCCAGCCCACAGCACCCGTAGAAAATGTGGCTGTGCAGTGGAATCACTCCATTTCTATGGGATGGTCAGACAAGGACAGTCATTGTGACTCAGGACGGGTCAGCAGTTGCTGGGGCTGGCCATGAGGATGGGAGTCACTGAAGCTAGGCAGGAGGGATCTTTTCGGGAATGGTGGTGGAAAAATGCACTGGAACTAGATCGCGGTCATAGTTGTACAAAGCTGTGAACTTACTAAAAAGCATCAACTCATGCATTTAAAGTGGGTAGATTGTGTGTATGTGAATTTGTTACACATCAAAAAAAAGCTGTTAAAAATAAAAATATAAAATGGAAGTAAACCCAAGTTGCTATTCTGTAACCAAGTCTTAGTGTCAAAGCGTGTGCCCAGAACACGCTTCGCCCGCACTTAGCTGAACAGCCAGAAAGCACCCAGTGAGTCTGTGCTTCCCCGGGGCACATGCTGCCCCAGCCACACAGCTCCGCCCACTCCTGTCAATCCATGGAGGAGCACTCGGGGTCACAGCACAGGGCCAGGGGCTGAGTAGACCTGGGGCCATGGAGGCCTGCACGCAGTCAGAGGTGGTTGCAGGGCCAGGAACCCTGCTCCTGTGGCTAAAAGATGGCCTCGGTCTTCACAACAATCTGAGGCACCGTATTCCGTGAGTGTGTACGTGAGTGTGTGAGTGCATGTGATATGCGTGTGGTGTGGTGTGTGTGGAATGCAGTGTGAAGTGTGGTACGTGTGGGATGTGTGTGGTGTGTTGGAGTATGTGTGGCGGTGGTAAGGAGGAGGCAGTGGTGAGGTGGAGGTGGTGAGGAGTGGTGGTGGTGAGCAGGAGGCAGTGGTGAGGAGCGGTGGTGGTGAGGAGGAGGTGGTGGTGAGGAGGTGGTGGTGGTGAGGAGGTGGTGAGGTGGTGGTGGCTGCAGTTGGCCTGGGAGCAGGGCATGAATCAGTCACAATGGGAGGAGATCCTCCTGGAAAAAGGCACCTAGAAACACTGTTTAAAGGTTAAATTTTAAAATCCCATTACTATCCAAAGGTCACAAAGCTGCATTCCAGAGCCATGGACCAGACACACAGCAACCTGAGGCCCTGGGCGTCCACATGGCTGATGGGCTGGTGAGGAAACAATGGGCCCCAGGAAGCAGTTAACCACTGACTGGCTAAGAGAGAGGGGACTTTCAGAACTCAGTCACCGATGAGCCCCCTGTTGAAGCCACCTGGTCAGGCATCTAACAGGCAAGTGCTCCTCCATGCTTGCACTCAGAAAGCTAGCTCAGCATCTTCAGCATCTTCCCCCAATGCCTGGAGAGCAACACCTGGAGAGCACCACATTCCCAGAGTTCAGAGCTAGCCCATGGCTCCATGGGAGCACTGTCGGGATTGACACCCCAAACTCAGCCTGCCTCACTGTATGTAGGGGGACCAAGGCAGTGATCTTACCTGGAGGGAGGTACTGGCAATGCCCGGAAGAATTCACCAACACGTTGGTGTGGAACGTGGCATCAAATCGCTCATCGGCACTGCAAATGGGAAGAGGATTTTGTAAGCTGGTACTGCCCCCGGCACCCTCTGGCCTGGTACTGCGTGCGGTCTGAGCAGCCTTGACAGGTGCTGCTGTTCGCTGTCCGGCCACCCTGGCATTGGTCCGGGAACATATTTTGCAGCTGACCCGAGAGATCTTCGCAGACAGGCTCAAAGGGGCCAATATCCACCCCATTTCATAGAAACTGAAACTGATTTTTTCATGTGCATCTAAAACAAGGTCCTGAGCAAAACTGGAACCCGAGGACAACTGAGGAGGAAGGACGTCCGCAGATGGGAATTCAGTCCCTGTGCAGGAGGGGAGATCGGGGGAGGCACAGGGCCGCAAAGTTTTAGTTCCACGCTACAAAAGGCTCATTCTTGGCAGGTACTTAACAAATGTCTCCTGCCTTCTACATTCTTTGACATCTGGGGCCTTGCTGACTTGGGGCTGGGTTGGGGCGGGTGGGGGGTTGCTGTCCCCGTTCCTCAGGTCTAGCCAGTTCCTAGAGGTGGTGAACCACCAGCTCACAAGTGCAGCTCTCAGATACAGACTGACCAATGCAGAGACCCCACCCGGCATCTCCTTTGTTGGGGTCCCACACTCCAGGCCACTGTCCATTGCCCTCATCACTCAGGGCCATGCGCCAGACAGCTAAGGGCAGTCCGTAGGCCCCAGAGCCTGCTGGAATTATTCAAAAGCCCATCCCCAGCTTCCTCCCCACCCCTTTCTTGCCCATGTCCCCTCCCTCGGCCTCCTGCATGGCCCTGGTGCCTCCCTCCCTGTGGGGCCCTGCCTGCCTGTGCCTCCTGATGCTAGGGAACTCTGAGTATGACAGACGTCTTCCTTCATGACAGATATTTCTGCATCTGCATGTCTTACCACGTCTGACTAAAGCAAATCTCAAGTAACCCCCAAACACAGCCCCTACACGCTAGTTTTAAAAAGTAAACTCTCTCAAGAAAGGTAGGCAGCTGGTCAAGAGGCTGGCACCACAGAGCAGAGCTGCATTTATTTTAGCACCTGGGGGAGCTCTGGCGAGGTCTTCCTACTTTCTACAGAGCCTGAGGCAGCCTTTTCTATTCCTCCAGGTCTTTGAATGCAAAACTCAGATCAAAAGGCAGTTGAGAACAGCCTTCGGTGTGACAGGCGCCATTGCCATCGGAGACACAGTCAGAAAAAGATCCAAGAAGAGAAGTTAATAAAAGGCATGAAAACTTACTGCTTAGAAAAGTCACATTCTCCCCAAAAGGGAAGAGCATATTGCATTTAGAAAACCAAAAAGCAATATGGAAGTTTGAATATAAGTTGCGAAATGAATTTTTATTGTAAGTGACTGAGAGGTTGGGTTGGTAAAACTCAGAGAAGAAACGCAGGACAGAGACAATGAGGGTCTCAGGGCACAAGCCAGGGGAGCTCACTTAGTGGAAGAGCTGGAGAGCCCTGGCCGGGTTGCTCAGTTGGTTAGAGCATTGTCCCAGGCACCAAAAGGTTGTGGGTTCGATTCCTGGTCAGGGCACATACCTGGGTTGTGGGTTTAATCCCTGGTCAGGGCATATATAGGAGGCAGCCAATCAATGTTTCTCTCTGTCTCTCTTTCTCTCCATCACCCCTAAAATCAATAAACATGTTCTTGGGTGAGGATTAAAAAAAGAGAGAGGCAGAGAGGAATTATCCGAGAAATCACATGAACAAATTTCCTAGACCCCAAAGGAACCAGTCAAGAGTAAGGGCAAGGAAAGGCATTCCCCAGAAGTGAGTCCTCAGGGGCCTTGTTTCTCAGGGTCATGGACTTGGCGATCAGCTCCAGAGAAACGAGGGTGAACACTGATTAAGAGGAAGTCAGCTGTCAAACCGAACCTGGAGATTAAGGGGTTTTAATGATGAGGTGTCCAGGGGGCCTGGGAAAGGGGCAGGGGCCAAATTATATAGCAGGATATGAGGGGCCTCTAGGGAGAGGGCAGTGGGTTCCAATGTGGAAAATAAGGAATACGCTGGAAAACACCATGGCCTTGATTAAAGACACTGTTTTTTGTTTTTTTAATCCTTACCTGAGGACATGTTTCCATTGATTTGAGAGAGAAGGATGGGGAGAGAGAGAAGCATTGACGTGAAAGAGAAATATCAATTGGTTGCCTCTCATATGCACCCCAACCAGGGATCGAAACCACAACCTAGGTATGTGCCCAGACTGGGAATCAAACACTCAACCTTTGGTGTAGGGAATGGTGCTCCAACCAAGTGAGCCATGTGGCCAGGGCAAGGATACGTTGTTTTAAAAAGTCTTGTAATATGAAAGAAAAAAGGCAACCAGAAACTCCAGGTGAAAAAATCTGTATGAAAAAGTCATGCTTTGAATATGGAACAAAAATCCAATAAAGCTTAAAGGAAGAAGAGGAAGAGGCTAAAGAATAATCATAAAAGAATATGATTATGATTAATCACAAAAGAACAGTGATTTGAGATGAAGACATGCAGCCTCCCCTTACTTCCAAACACACACAGAGAAAGAGAGAAGGAAGTGGGCTGAGGATGGAAATCTTTGCTTGATGGCAGTCTGTACCAAACTGTTTTCTTTTTAACTGATTTGAGAGAGAGGGAGAGAGTCAGTGATATGAGAGACATCGATTGGTTGCCTCCTGCACGCACCCAACCAGAGATCAAACTGGCAACCCAGGCATGTGCCCTGACCAGGAATCAAACCCGCAACCTTTTGGTGGTGTACAGGGTGATGCTCCAACAAACTGAGCAGCAACACAGCTAGGGCAGCACCCAACTGTTCTAACGAGTCACATTATAAACAGGGAGTGGGCATTCAATAGCTGAACATAGGGACCTCTACAAACTCCCTCCGGGTCACAGCGCGATGTTGAAACCAGGTTCCCTGGAACTTTACCATCTACAGAGGTGCTTTCTGCAAGTGTTTGATTCCCAAATTTTCTTTTCATATCTAAAAACTTCTAATAAAAGTACAAACACACTCCAGCGAATGTTTACAAATTTGTGACTCTTCATAGAGACTACCGGTACGTTCATTCACGTGGCCTGTTGAACTCCTTTTCGGGTGGAAATTAAACTCTAACCCCTCTTGTCCTGAATGTGCACCTCCGGTAAGGAGCCACCCTGTGGGATCACAGGTTGGCACAGCTCTTTTGGAAAATATACACTCCCGCTGACAATTCCAGTGCAGACCCTGCACCTGGCTTGGCACATGTTCCCGCCACTGCACCAGCAGAAACCCAAAGTGGGAGGCATGCACGGCACAGGAGAAGCACAGCTTTGCCTGTTTCCAGCTTGGATTCTTCCCGTCTGGTTTATCTGTCTGTAGCGAGGACCGCCGGCATTCATTAGATCTGAGATTCAATTCTGGGAGGAAGGAAAAAAAAAATTCCTCCCAACCCTTCCTGCACACAATTGGGTCAATTTAATTGAAGAGACCCTTGAGATTGGAAGACAAATGGGTTAAAAAAAAAGAGAGAGAGGTAAAAACCTGTTACTATTAGCAACGGCTTACCTATGTGACTCAGTGATTTCTCAGTATGGCTCAAGCAAAGCAGAAAATTGAGATAAATGAGACCAGACCGCTGCCATCATTAGCCAAATGCAAATCTTAATATCCGAGATGCCAGCTGCAGGGTTCTGTCCCCTGGGCAAACTGACCGTTATGCAGAAATGGTATAAAAGTAAACTCCTACAATAAATGCGTGCTGATGCCCCTTTCCTGTCGGTTTTGACCGTTAGGGTGGAGACATGGTTTGTTTGGAAAAGGGCCCTGTTCCTACACGCTCAGTCTGAACACAGCTGTCTGAGGCTGGGGCTGATGCGTCCCTGTGCACAGGAGTGACCAAAGCCCCCACAAGGACCTGGGAGGGGACAGTGTCAGCACTGTCGTCCACACACCGGGGCCTTGCACACCTGGGGATTCCCAGCACAGGGAAGTCCTACCCAAGGCGGGCGGCATGCCCTTCCCAACTGGTCCAGGTAGAAAGATCAATGGCTGTGGAAGGCAGGGCCTGTTCCCTCCTGATAAAGACATAAAAATAATTGCTTCCAGACCCCTTGCCTGATTCCCAACTCCTGAGGCCAGGTACCCCATGACCCCACCTTGCCTGGACCCACCCCCACCTGGTGTCAGATTGATAACCCTTGCATGAACAGGACACACCAACAGTGCTGGCGCATGGTGGTGCTTCTTCCTTGTCACCCCAGACTGTGTGGGTCCCCTCACTTTCCTGCAGGCGGGTCAAACCCACAGCCCTCAGTGGGCAGGAGGATGCTCGGACCAACGGAGCCACCTGGCCCGGGCTGAAACCTGTATAACTGCAATAGCCAATGTCACCCCAATCCCCAATGAATTCAATTCAAATTAAAAAAATCAAATCAAATCAAAATTACTTTAGCCTGGTCAGGACACATACTAAGGTGGTAGGTTTCAATTCTGATTGGGGAGCATCCAGGAGGCAACCAATCAATGTTTCTCTCTCACATTGATGTTTCTCTCTCTCTCTCTCTCAAACTAATGAACATATGCTCAGGTGAGCATTAAAAAAATTGCATAGGTTCCAGGTATTCAATTCTATGACCTATCATCTGTACACTGTACTGTGTGTTCACCAGCCCAAAGCCAGTCTCCTTCCCTCACCACTTGTCCCCCCTCTACCCTCTTCCGCCTCCCCCACTCCCTCTGCCCTCTGGTCATCCCCACTCTGTTGCCTGTGTCCGTGAGTTTGGTTTTTGCTCAATCCCTTCCCCTTTTCCATCCAGCCTCCCAACCCCTCTCCCCTCTGACAGCTGTCAGTCTGTCCTCTGTGTCTATGAGTCACAGACTAATTACTAAGGGAGCTTTCCCCTGTAGGTCAAAGACAGCACAGCCCCGGGGGGCAGTGGACGTTCTCAGGGACTCCCACAGCAGGATGAGGGGGAGGGGAGGGATGACCGTGGCCCTACCCTTGGGCTGCACGCCCCTCCCCGCCGGCTGGTGGTGACAATTGAACATCCCATTGGGTTCCTGTCTCCCGTATTTATTACACAAACCCTCACAGTCATGTGGGCTGTCTGTCTGCTGTCACTGAGGTCAATAAGCTCATCTCCAAAGGCTGTGGTCTTGGGTAAGATTGGCCCTGCTGCCCTCTGGGTGCAGATTGGGGGCTGCCAGGCACACTGGCCCTGAGCCCTGGCCAGGGCTGTTGGCCTGGCCAGCCTCATGCAAAGCATCCCTAGAAAACTCCGCTCACTGTAGCTCTTGGCCCTGAAATTCTGCTCAAACCCTTGCACAGTGGCTTGCCTGTCATCACTCCAAGCTGGCTGACAAGGGGTTCGGTCTCAGACAAGTTGAAGGTCAGATGCTGAGGAAAGATCATTGAGAAGCCACGGGATGGAAATCAGGGAGGGATGGAAATCGGGGAGGGACAGGATCACATGTTCCAGGATGAAAGAAGAAAGGCCGCAGTGGGGAAGCCCAGAGGAGGTCTGAGAGCCGAGCCAACTCAGGGACAGGCGCAGAGGAATTGTTTCTCTTTGTGTAACTCACAGAACAATCGTGCACAAGAAGCACACCACAGGCGGCCCGGCCCAAGGCCCATGAGACTCCGGACTCCGGAGACAGGCACACTCTGTTGGCTGACCTGTGGCAAGCAGCTGCCCAGCTCTGAGCACCAGCTCCCCACCCTGGTAAAGATGGGTGCTCATACCAACTCTGGGGTGCTTTGCAGAGAGGAGGGGACCAGGCAGAGAGGCTAAGGCCCCTTGCTGGCAGCCCACGCTGTTGGAACACACTCAGCTCTCAGGGAAGCTGCTACCACTCATGAGGGCGCGATCTCTGCTCTTCTCTGCGGGGAAAGGCTTGGAACTTGAGTGTGTGACTCTGGTGTACGGTGGCCGACCACAGACAGTTGTCCCTCCCACACCCAGAGCCCTAACAGCTGCGGACTGTGAGCGCCTGCTTCCCTGCTTGAGGCTAGGACCCCTGGCCACCAAGCACCCTCGGTCCACACATGGGGCAGGTGAGGGGAGCTGACCCCTGGAAACAGCTGTCAATCCCTGTCAGAGGTGGTGGCAGTCACCCTGAGCTCCCCCACGGGCACGGGACCCATTGCCCACAGAAGTGGCTTGCTTTTGAGTGCATTCTGTGTTGGCTTCCTCCATCCCTCCATCCCATCTCACTTCCTCTCCCAAGTAAACAACATGCACTGAAGCCCTTGTCTTGGGAGGACTTCTGGGGGAACCTGAGATACTTGGTAAGAAAATAAATTCTATTTCATCAGCAACTCATTGATTAGCACAGCATGAGCCCTCACGGGCTCATTCACACCACAACTGGGTTTGTCCTATATACATCATCCCTGCCCCAGACTCTGCCATCAGCCATAGGGTCATGAGAATGTGTGATAGAGAGAGGGCTGTGGCCAGAGAACAGCACTCTCAGAGCCAGACGCAAGCCTGCAGACATGCAAATGTAGCTTTGTACAGGCTATAAGAAAGGGACGGTGGAGCCCTGGCCAGGTGGCTCAGTTGTTTGGAGCACTGTCCCATACACCAAAAGGTTGCGGGTTCAATTCCTGGGCAGGGCATGTATGAGAGGCAACTGATCAATGTTTCTCTCTTATGTCAATGTTTCTCTCTCTCTCTCTCTCTCTCTCTCTCTCTCTTCCTCTCTCTCTCTCAATAAATGTATCCTTGGGTGAAGATTGGAAAGAAAAAGAAAGAATGGTTTACACCCCATAGTGTCTTAAAAATGCAGAGGCAACCAAAGCATCTTCAATACATTCACCAACAAAGATCATGGTCATTACGGGATTTTCTGCCTGAGCAGCTCAAGAACAGAGAGGCCCAGAGAGGCAGGGGCAGCTGCCCAAGGCTGCACAGCACAGGGGCGGCTGAGATGGCCTGGTTCAGGCTGTCTGACTACCGATGCCAGAGAGGCCTTCATTCTGTCCAAGGGGGAAAGCTGTGAGTGATAAGCCATCCAGAATTGCCCCTCACTTGGGGCCTGATGGTGTTCAGAAAAATCCCTGAACCACAGGCTTAAAGTAAGGTGGAACAAAGCGAGCAGGAAGCTCCTGGGGTCAGCGCCTGGCAGGTGTGTTTTTCTCCATGCTCATCTTCTCGAAGAGCGCCCTGGCCCGCTGGCTGGCCGCACCAAGTCCTGCTCTCCATCCATCAGGGAAATAAAGTGGCCTGTCCCGGGGCTGACAAAGAGACGGCTGGTATGCAGGCACCCGGCCTCTTCCGAGCAGGGAAAATGTATTATTGATACACCTCAGCAGCCTTTAGCCGTGTCCAACTGGAGCAGAGTGAGCAACATGATGGATGTGTCATGACGCCTTGCCTGCGCCGATCCAGGGCTGCTTTCAGAGCCACGGCGACCCCGAGTGATGGCACGGCCCCTCCTCAGGGAAACCCCCCCGCCCCGGCGCACACACATTAACCAGACATCACATGAGGCTGAGGGGTGGGGGGAGCATATCAGCGAGTGCCTGGCACCTGGCGAAATTTCTCCAAATCCACGTAGCAGAGCATCAGAAGGTCAGGATCTCACTAAACCCAAGCTGGTTTGGGTTCTTCCTGTGCCCATTTTTGGATTCAGTCCCATTTTTGGATTCAGTCCCAGTTTCCAATTCTGTCCTCCTCCTCCTCCTCTAGCTCTGCCATTGTCACGGGGACCCAGCCCCTTCACACCTCCTCGTCCCTGCATCCTGCCATCTCGTCTGCGCACAAATATTTATTGAGCATGTTTTCATGCTGCCGGTGTCCAGGAGAGGTGACAGACCCGACGGGCTGTGGGAGACAGGTTTTTCTATGACAGCGTGTGACAGAGAGACACATCTGGGACGCCGGTGGGGACAGGAGGGTCAAGCTGGAGGCGTGTGAGATGGGAGGGGCAGGAGGGGAGACCAAGCAAATGTGCGTGGGTATGTGGGGGGGAGGGGTCAGGCACCAATCAGGCTGGTGCATGGCTGGTTGGGGAGAGGTCAGCAGATTACTGCATTTGCCTTCCTATGGCTTTATTTTTTTTAATCCTTACCTGTTTCTTTTTTAATTGATTTCAGAGAGAGAGAGACATCAGACATCAATGTGACATGGAAACATCCAGCGGTTGCCTCCCATCCACACCTTGACCAGGGATGGAACCTGCAACCTTAGGTATGTGCCCTGAGCAGGGATCAAACCTGCGAACCTGCAAATCTGCAACCTTTTGGTGTTCGGGACGATGCTCCAACCAACAGAGCCGCCCAGCCAGGGCCCTCCTACAGGCTTTGTCGGATGCACTTAGATGACTGCACCTTTCAGCCACTCCCTTCATCATATTGCACAGTAAGTCCTCACTTGACGTCCTCCATAGGTTCTGCGACCAGAAGGGAACCAAGCTATAATGAAACCAGTTTTGCCGCAGGCTGATCGATACAAACAAGAGTTGAGTTCCTAGAGCATTCTGTCAGTGTTGTAACAACACTATGTTGAACGAAACCATGTTATTCAAAAACCTGCTGTCAATGCCTGTTTTGGTCCTTATGCACCCCGCCCCCCCGCCAACTCCCCGATCCACAAAATCTTTCACCTCCTTTCCTGTTCCACCATTTTCCTTGCTTAGCAGGGAATGGCTGGTCTCTGCAGAACAGGCTTTCACTTTCCTCCCTCCTGGGCACCCTGGAGAACTGGGAGTCACTTCCTCCCTTGATCCGGGTAGATCTGGCGACCAGCATGTGCTGCACAGACTGAGAGCTCCTAAGCTGAGTCTCTAAGGGGCCTGGAAGCCCCTGGGTCCCCTCCGGGCACGCCAGCCACCACCCTGGGAGACGCCCACTCTGAGTGGAAAAGGCTCAAGCAGACAGACCTCAGGAGAAGCCAAAGCTGCTGACACCTTGACCTTGGACTTCCAGCCTCCATGAGAAAATGAATTTCCGTGAGAAAATATATTGTTGTTTAAGTCACCCAAGTTGTGGTCATGCACCTCACTTGGTCACTAGGGGCCACTGCCTGAGATGCATCTGAACTAATTGAAGAAGCTGGAAAGTAACAGCAAGTTGGAGGACAACAGTCTTCCAGAGGCAGGCCCACTGATTCACGAGAAACGCGACCGCCAGCGGGAAGGACAGAAAGAATGAAAGTCGGCAAGAGAAAGGGAATTGCCAGCCTCCTGGAAGCAGTGTGGGACGAATGCATCGCAGGGCCTGGGGGATCACCATGCCGCCATGGAGGGCAGTGGCCGGCGGTCACAGAGGAACAGGGTTTCCCTTCCTTCCAGGCAGGACTGAAGGCCGCAGCCATCGTTAGGAACTCTCTCTCTTTTTAAGATACTTAGCTGTTTATCCACTATAGACCTTCCTGTGATGAGATGCTCTGAATTCCCTCTGCAACAAAGCAAAGGATTTTAATGCTTCTGGAAACCAACCCCACCTGGAAACCTGCATGTGCAGCATCGGGCCCATAAACCAGACAGCCTCAGGTGACAGGCGAGTCTCGCATTTCTTGACCTCAGGAGGACTATTAAACATGGCCACACTCTGCCTTTCTCTGTGAGCTGCGGGACAAGCTTCCAAGAGAGGCCAGAGGTGATGGTTGCAGCCTTTGCTCAGGGCTCTCCCCATGTGCTGTGAGCAGTGGGTCCAGACAGCAGCCTCTGGTCCTGCTCCCCACAGGCCAGCCACTTCCCCTGCTGTGACTGTGACCAACATCCAGGGGCAAAATAACGCCCACGGGAAAATGCCTCAGCATCACTGTGCACAGAAACATCTACATATTGGTGACGTGCAGCCCCAGGGACAAGGCGGTGCGCTAGGGGGCATGAGCCTGCATGCCGATGCAGAGGACGCTGGGGAGGGGGCAGAGCTGTTTCTCAAAGGCCACTTCCAGAGCCTGGCAGTGTGGGGCAGCCACAGCCCCAAAAGACAGACAACGTATCGGGCGTATCTACAAAATACCCAGCACGCTTGATCGTGAAACGTAGGCAAGGGTAAAAGCACGCTTCTTTCGTTCCGTGTGCTTACCTGTTATACAGGAGAATGTCTGGCTTCCAAATCTGGCCATCTGGGAAGCGAACAGTCTTCACGCCCGGGTATTCCGATGTGTTCCACTGTAAATAGTGATCTGTCCAAGACTGGCAAACACAGACACAGACAAGGACATTGAGAGCGCCTGGCTTCCTTGCCTACTAATAGCACTCCTATGAGGTTATTGCATCAGCGCAAAGCCAAAAAGAGATCCAGGCATCTATTAACATCATTGAGTTGCTACCTATGCAGTATAAAGGCACTGGGAATTAAACGATCCCTTCCTTCCCAAGTGACCACGAATGATGTAAAAACCGCATTTCGAATCGCGCTGTCACCGTGACCATGTTCAGAGGGAAGTTCGCAAGTTAATTCCAGTCCATCACGTGCCTCCCAGCAACCCCCTCCTCCCCGAGAGATGGGTGTTTTCTAGCCAAATGAATAAAATGTTTTGCTTTCAAAGTTTTCCATAAGGATGCTTTGTAAAAATAAATTGACTTATTTCCATTGGAATAAGAACCAGGCTGAAAAAACATAGACTATTTATTTCCATGAAACACTTTGTGCGGCTGCAGGGAAATGTCTCAGAAACTGCTACAGGGCTTGAAGTCTTATTTTCAGGTGGGAACAGCATTTCTGATGCCATAACCCCAAAACCCACATGCTTGGCCTTGGTGGGAAAATGCTGAGTCAGGACATAGGGTGTGGGGAAGGACTGGGAAAAATTCATAAAGACAAGAACATGGAGAGCATCTTCTTGGGGCTGGCCTGAAATTGGATTTTGAGTGACCTTGGCCAGAAGAAGGCCAACGCCTGGGTCCCCACTGTCCCGGGACCACACCCACCAGCCCCACCTGCATCAATTGCTATGTAAGGACTGCTGCAGGGGGGAGCCTAAGGCTGCTTTTATGACCAGCCTCACCCAGCCAGGGTCTGGCAGGCCTGGCAGGTGTGGATTCAGTAGCCCTCACAAACAGGGCAGGCCCCCATCCTGTTGTACCCAGGCCCCTGAGGGCCACATGTGCTCTGGAACTCAGACTCTCAGATTTAGGGAGTTCAGTGAGCCCTGGCTTGTGTGGCTCAGTGGACTGAGTGCCAACTTACAAACCAAAGGGTCTCACGTTTGATTCCCAGTCAGAGCACATGCCTGGGTTGCGGGCCTGGTCCCCATTTGGGGGCACGTGAGAGGCAACTGATCAATGTATCTTTCATACTTCAATGATTCCCTCCTCTTTCGCTCTCCCTTCCCCTCTTTCTAAAAAAATAAATAAATACAATCTTTAAAAGAATGGTAGGAAGTTAGGTGATGCCACCTGCCCAGCAGAGACCCAGGAGACTTGTCATAGGCAAACACATCACTATCTCGGCTGCAAAGCATGCATATTTATACTAAGTGAGACCCAAATCCCCCCATGACACACCAATTTCAGAATCAAGGACTTGGATGCAAAGTTACAAGAACAACAGCAAGGAGGGGAAATGTCACTATTCAGAGCCGTCGTCGAGCTTTGTGAATGCGCTCCCAGAGCCAGTGCAGTGGGGTGCAAGGGCATGCCCCCGAGGCCCCTGCATCCCCCAGAGAGGGCAGGCCAGCATCGGAATGGTGGTCCCAGTTCTAGGGCTACCTGACCAGACAAGAGGGGACAGCCAGGCGAGTCATGTCATTTTACAGCTATGCACCTTTGCAAATGGGGACGTGTGCTGAAGAGTCACCTGGGCACCTGGACAGAGGCTCACCTGGCTGATGTCTCTAATCAGAGGTGGTTGGTTGAGGGAGGAGAGGCTGGCACCCAGAAGGGCCAGTCTTGTTCAAGTAGTGTCACAGGAAAGCCTGGGCAGCCGCTGCGCTGTGTCTGGGGTGGCCTGATCTGTCCTGGTGCCAATGGACCAGCCCACCTGGTTTCTCTCTCCCTTGTCCTCGGCATGAGCCCCTCCTTGCCCCACACCTGTGCCCCCCTTCCCTGATCTCTTGTCTCACCCCAGGGTGCCTCTCTGCATTGATAACTGGTTATCCCAGAGTTTGTCCTTGTCCCTACCACCTCCGTGCTGACCTGGGCCCTAGGGCCCCCAGAAAGTGAGAACAGGTGGTTCCAATGGCCCCACATCTGAGCTGCAGGGTGCCCCCAGCAGGTTCACATGTCCTGTCTCCCCCCCCCCAGCCCCCACTCAGTGGCACACGCCTTTTGGGCCTGAATCCAGCCATATCGCTTGCTCTGCCTGTGGGTGACCTTGATCTCCCTGATGCAGGACACTGGCTTGATCGCCACTCCTGTTGACTACAGCTGATGCGGCACATGGACCCTGACAGAAGGCGGTGAGGAACTTTGAAGTTGAACTTGGGTGGACAGAAGTGTGGGGCACCCCTGTTTGCAGCTGGCCCCTGAAGTGGGGGCAGCCATGAAGGACTGATCCTTTAATGGCTGCTACCCGACACTCTCCAGGGAGACAGTGTCAGAGTAGAGTCACATGGACGGACCCCGGCCGGGGTCCAGAAAATCAGAGAATGGGCTGGTGCTGTGGAAGACACCATGCATTTGCTGTCGAAACCTACATACATATGTATGTTCTGATGGGTCTTCCAGTCAACTGTTGTGATGTCAGAGGAAGAAAGGGGCCTCCTGCTCCCGCCCGCCCCCCGAACTTTGTCTGGTCTCAGTGTGATGGAGCGATGGAAAGGTCACCCTTGACTGTGGGCTGCTAGCTTGGCCCTAAGCCAGCCACCTGGCTCGCTTATCTCCAAGCACAATGGGTGAAGCAATCGTTCCCCAGGAAACACTTCAGAAAGCAATATAGTTTACGATGTAACGCTACAATGTGAATGCTACGAGGTGCATCGTTAGAATTAGGAGGTGAAAAACAGAGAATAGTGCATTTTGCTGTGTATATTGTGCACCTGCAGTTTTTGTGTGCATTGTACACGGGATTATTTACCCAGGGTATGTAACCATTATACCCATGTATAATGCACACCCTTATTTTTCCCTCAAAAATTTGGTGAAAAAGCGTGCATTATACATGGCAAAATACAGTACTATAAGAAGGATTGAAAACCATGAGATAGAAGAGTGGTCAAAATTCCAAACCAAGAGAAGGCAGATTTTTTTTTTTTTATAGAATGCGTGCGGCTCTCTGGGTGGCTCAGATGCCTCTGCCATTTCGTCTCACAGATTAAATCTGATTGCATCTGACAGGCTTTGGAAATAACAGAACTAATCCACAGAGAAAATCCACCACCCTCTTTTTTCCCAGAACTGTAAAGAGGCGAACAGAGAAATCAGCTGCTTTCTCTTCCTTCAAGCCTAGTGACCAGAAAGTCAGACAGAATCAATGGTAAATGCAAGGATGGGAAACAAAATCAATAAACCAAGAATTTATGGTATTTCAATTTTTTTTACCTTTCTGCCTCTTCTATTTTGAATGTATAGAAAACTCTAGCATTTGCACAATGCTGACCTGAGATACCTCGGGGAGACTATACGAATTTAGATTTTCAGAACAGGAGTGCAGTGGCACGAAACTCCAGGAGCCCAGTTTCCTGGGCTCTCTGTCCCCGTCCTGGTCGCAAGGCCATCCTCTCTAGGGACCCCGACCCATCAGCCTTCAGTATGGAGTT
The DNA here is from genome assembly GCA_004027475.1 of Anoura caudifer. Taxonomy (NCBI): domain Eukaryota; kingdom Metazoa; phylum Chordata; class Mammalia; order Chiroptera; family Phyllostomidae; genus Anoura; species Anoura caudifer. The sequence continues at coordinate 46,195 of PVKU01004378.1, read as the reverse complement.
GGTCTCATATCTGCCCATGAGCCAGGCTGGCTGCAGGGGCTGGTCCCCGGGGAAAGAACCCAAAGAGCAGAGGCCAAGTGGTAGCTGTCTTATCAATAGTCCCAGGGCAGCTTCCAAGGCTGCCCTAGTGACATCTGAGTCCCCCGTGTCCAGGCTGTGGCTGCAGTGGACAGGGCACAGCTTTCCAGATGGGAACACTGAACGGGATTGAGGTTTGGATTAGGTGACCACTAAGGTCCCTTCTAAACCCCAGGTAGTTGGGAGTCCTTCAAACTGAGCCAGGAGTTGGTGTCACAGTGGCCACGAGAGGTGCAGGGGCGGCTTCCCAGGTGAAAGTGTCACACGTGCCCTAAAGGTACCTGGCATAGGGTCCATATGGTGGGCACCTGGGAACAGGTGCTAGTGAGTGATGCCACGCCTAGAAGCACCATCTGTGAGTCCCACTGCCCACTCCACCTCTTGTGGCCCTTTCAGGAAGTTACTGGACATTTAACCCTTCTTTAGGTTCTAAATGACACAGCCTGCCTGTAAAATGGCTTGGAAGGAGAAACCAGGTTCCATTCATTCTTGAGTCTCCTCACGTGATCTACGGCAACACCTCCCAAGCAGGTGCTCGGAAAGATGAGTGGAATAAGTACGTGAGATTAAAGAGGCGAGTTTTGAAACAATTGAAGCGGGGGATGCTTCTGCAAGTACAAGACCTAATTAGACCTAAGCTGCGCTTGGAAGAGATTTACAGGTCTCTGGTGCATCTTCCAAAACAAGGATGTTTATTTATGGAGCAGCTGAGCTCAAAACAGTACGTGATAATGCGGTTACAGTTTCCTCCTAGAAATCAACATCCTTCAAAAGAAATTGCCAAATCTTGGTGTTGCTGAAGAGCAGCCACTTCCTGAGGACTGAGAAATATAGACAACGGGTGGGGTGGGGGGAACAGGCCTGGCCATGACCTTATACGCCATGAGCACATGGCGCGTCTCTCAATGTCAACATCCGCTCTGTAGTTTAGAGGAGACAGGAAATGCCCAGCTTCATATGAATAAGGCAGGGAGTTCCCAGAATTCCTGGGGCTTTATCTTATACTTTAGTGGTAAATGTTATTTGGGGGTGGCCTTGATTTTGTATCACAATATCTTAGCCCCTCTTTGGTTCATCTTGAGCTTTCTGTTTCATTTGTTTGTCGCACAAAAGGTGTTCAGGGTCTGCAGTAGGCCCAGAGCAGGGTAGAGCAGTGAACAAATCCAGAGAGAGCCCTGGCCCTCCGAAAGCAATCCTTCTGGTGGGGAAGGGGCACTTGGAGCCCACTGACAAGTAAACAATTAAAAGGTTGTCACACGGTGACAAGTGTTTTGGAGACAAAAGGGAGCAAGGTGCTGTGGGTTGCATGTCTGTCTCCCCCTGAAATCTCCATGTTGAAGCCCAATGTCATGAGATTGGAGGTGGGGCCTATGGGAGTGAATAGAACATGAGGGTGGGGCCCCAGAAGGATATTCGTGCCCTTTTAAGAAGAGGCCACAGAACTTGCTCACTTTTCCCACCATGGGAGGCTACCACGGAGTGGTGCCTGTTTGACCATGACCTTGGACCTCCAGAACCCAAAACCCTGAGAAGTAAACATCTGTTGTTGATAAGCCACTCAGTTAAGGGCATTTTGCTACGGCAGCCCAAGCTAAGGTAAGGAGAGCAGAGTGAGCTGGTGGTGAGCCTGGAGGGTTAGGGACAGTAGGTAGGAGCTCAGGGAGGACCTGACTGAGAAGGGATCTCTAGGAAGAGACTATACAAAAAAGTGAGGGAGGAAAGCTAGTGATTCTTGGGGGAGGAGACTTCTGGACAGGGCAGGGAGGGGCAGGAGCCCTGAGGGGGGCTTGTGCTTGGGCAGGTGCTCAGGACGTCAGCTGCTGGAGGGAGGTGCTGGAGGGAGGCGCTGGAGAGGCAGCAGTGGCTGGGCAGGCGGGGAGTCAAGAGCCACTTCAAGGCCTTCGTCTCCAGTGCTGCAGAGTGAGCCAGGAGCCCCTGGAGGGCTGAGCCTTGATCTTCTCTCACTAGGATCCCACTGACAGCTCAGTGGAGAAGAGACGCTGCCTGGGGAGGGAAGGGCAGACCTGGAAGCCTGTCTCAGGGGCTCTGAGACAGCAGAGGTGAGAGCAAATGCTGGCATAGACGGGGTGGAAGCAATAAGGTGACATTCAGTGTTTGGCCCCTGGATCTGTTTTGAAGGTGGAGCTGCTGGAATTTAATGCCAGATAGGATGAGGGGGAGAATGATAAGGGCCATGGGTGGCCCTAAGGGTTTTGGTCTGAGCTAACAGATGCCTGGAGTCCCTGTTCATCCTGACAGAGAGGGCCGAAGGGGGGCAGGTCTGGAACCCACTGCGTTTCACGGCCTCACGGGCACAGGGTGAGGCCACCTGAGGGCATCAGCTCATGGATGTAGCTTCCAGCCAGGAGTGTGGGTCCTCCAGCTCCCGGAGGGGTGAGTGGCTGGAAGGAGAGGAGGAGACAGCAGACGTACGCTGTCTATCTCTCTGGGAGTGACCAGTGAATTTGGAGGAAAACCTAACAGATAGGTGTTTGCACACCAAGTGAAGAAGGATTTCAAGGAACAGAAAACAGCTCCGATGCATGCTCCTGAGAAGTTCAGTAAGGTAAAGGGGAAAACCAATCCCTGGAAGGCCCAAAACAATGGAGTTCTACCCGAGGCGGGGTTAGGCAGGGCAGGAATTGGCAGAAAGGGGCACTAGGTATCAGCTGGCAGGGTGGTGCAGTTCTGCTTCCTAACAGAGGTGGAGCTGCTGAGTTGAAGGCGTTCCTGGCAATGCAGGACTGGGACCCTTAGGATTTGTGCATTGCATTATATGTGGATTTACCCTGGAAAGAAAAAAAATCTATATAAACTCTAAGATCTGCATGAAATCCATGGGTGAAAGTACACAGATGTTCACTCTTCTACTTGGAACTGCACTTAAAAATAAGCTAGATCAATAGAAAGACAGATAGCTAGCCAGACATGCAATAAAGTCAGCATAGTAAAATGCTAAATAATTATAGAGCCCAGGAGGCTGGTGTATGGGTGCTCACTGGAAGTTCAACCTTTCAGCATGTCTGAAGATCCTCATTAAAAACCTGTGGAAAAAAAAAACTACTAATAGCATTTAGTAACCTGGGGGTCGGTGGTTGGCTCACCCAGAGCTGGAGAAGGGTGGGTTTCCTGAGGATGCAAGGGGACAGGATGGGGCCATTGGGGGACATTGCTTAGAAGGATCTATAAGGAGAGGAGGAGACCAGGGAGTCTCAGGAGGGACCTAGGGGGCCACACTGCGATGTGTCTGCCTGATAAGCAGAAGGACCCACACACCCTGTTATGATGCAAGAGGCAATAGAGATGCTGTCTACCCCAAGGCTCTCTGCAGGGGCCGGGATGTGGGACCTGGTTCCGGGAGCATGGGCCCTGCACCCAAGGCTCAAGGAAGGAGGCTCCAGTGGGTGGGCACAGGTGTGAGGGTGAGGCCCACTCACTGAGGAGTGCTACTTTCAATACTTCCGGGTAAAATGTTCAGAAATTTCTGCTTCACTCATCACAGGTAGGCTGTGCGGGGGGCCTCACACACAGCTAGGCATGCCTGAGGGACATAGCCGATGATCGAAGTGGATTCGTTTTCCTCACATCAACTCCCACTTGTATTCCCGCTAAAACTCGCCTGCCCGAGAAGGCCCTTGGGATCCCCTTTGCCTGAGCTCCTGCCTCTCTCACTTCCCTTATCTCAGCTCTCACCACGTGACATGACCCAAGAACCAAAGGGTCAGCTCAAAGCATTATGCGGATGATGCCCAAACCTGGGTGACAAACACCTTCAAAGATCAGGTGTGTTTTAATTCTTTGCATTCAACACAATTAAAGGAAAAACTCATCATGTTGTCAGCTGGTGGTACGCCTTGAAGAAAACTATGGTATGTAATATTTGGCATGTCATGTGGAAGAAGCTCGAAGAATTGAACAACACCGCTGTGACAAAGTGTCTGTCATTATGAACTATACAAATTGAGGCATGGGGTTTTAGAAGTGATACAGTAGGTGGAGTCTGCATCAATGTCTCAATTCTAGTAATAAAAAATAGCCATCTACAAATATGTAAATGAGTTTAGAACAAAGTTTCATCCTTGGTAAAGCAATGAATTTCCAATTTTTTGTTTAATAATTACTTATTAAAATTTGTAATTAGTGTCACCTTGATGAATTTTGTACTGAAATTCATGATCCTAAATTAATCCTGAAGAAAAATTTTTCATACTTATTTTTGAAGGAATACTTTTATGCAAATATTTACATTTGAGAGAACCAAAGCAGGGTGATTAATAAAAGATGCTCAAACATAATATTCTATCACAGTAGGATAAAATTTAGTATGCAAAGTGGAATAGAAAAGCATAAAGAAAAAAAAGAGACCATGTGAACTATCTGACCATTCAAGAAGGGCTTGTTTGTATTTTTGAATGACTGCTATGGATATCAAATTATGTGCTACTTAAATAGATTCCATTCAAAATACAGACTAACAGTCTTATTTTTAAATATCAGTATTTACAATTTGATGGAAGTGGCATCATTTGCAACTAATCCATTTTAGGTTGGAATTTTAGATGTCACACAGAAACCCATGAGTGGAAGAATGTAGCCCTTCAAGATCCCGCGGGGGTCATGGGCACAGGGAGTGAGGAGAACTCTGGGTTCAAGTATGTCCATGTGGGGGACGTGCAGAGTGAGGTAGGCACTCCCGAGTCCTGGGGACCAGTGACAGTGCAGGCATGGACAACTCCATGCAAACCTGAATTGTATGACTTGTCTTGCATGAAGTGCTCTTGAAATGTTCCCAGGTCACCCTGTTATGAAACGCAGGCCTGCCTGGAGCCTTGCGGAACACAGCACGCTCCGGGGAAGGCAGGACCTGGGAGTTCACTGTCCGCACATGCGCAGTCAGGGACCACAGCCAGTGCCGGCTTTTCTCCCGGGTCCGCTGCTTTCCCTACAATTCACACACTAGCATCTCAGAAACAAGCGCGGGGACATCCGTGGGCGGGGACAGCTGTGGTCTCAACTTACCATTTGCAGCCAAATGTTAGTGGTTAGAACTTGGTTCTTCTCATCCTTTAAAAGAAAAAGAAAGGAGCGGTAAACTAGGGTTCATACGGTTTGAGACTGCGGGAACGTGCAGGAATTACAATGCACCAAGCCCTCCCAAGCATCCTTGAGCAGCGCCGCGCCCAGAGTGAAGCTTTTCTCCACATTCTGAGGTCATGTGTATTTATGACAGAGCACTTACAAAAGGCTGGAAAGCATAAAATAGAAAATTAAAACCCTGCAACTGCACCATCTTTTATACTTTAAAAAAATAAATTGGGTGCAAAGTCCTATTTTTTGAAGTCAAGTGTATTACCAGGGTGTATAGAGTTTAAAAGAAATATAAATATTTTATGCCACCCTCCCAGGGGGTGGAATAGTGAGCTGTGACCGCTGCTGCCCCAAGGGCTGTGTGGCCCACGTTAGTCCTGGTCCTTGGGAATCTGCCTCCTTTCCTCTCATCTTTTATCTCCCTGGCAGCCGGTGAGGCCCTTATCACACACCTGCCAAGTAAACCCCGCCCAGGTGAGCAAACCAGAAAGGAGACCAGAGGTGGGCCCCTTTTCCGACGTTTCCAACTGCCTGTGTGTGGCAGAAGGGCGCCAACCAGTGTACCTGCTGTGGCTTTGTCCCAGCACAGGGCACCTAAAAAATATACTCCACACCAACTGGCCTTTGCCACTGGGATGGCACCTTGTGGCCAGCCAAGTCAATGGCTGAGCCAAAGCCAGCACAAGCAGAGACAGGTGAGCAAGTTTCCCACCACAGTGAGACTGGGAACATGTCCTGCCGTATTTATTGCTCAGTTCCCTCCTGAAGGGCTCTGCAAATTAGCAATCTCCACACTCTGCAGGAGAAAGTGCTGATTAGTGATCCCAGGAGACAGGCCCAGGGGCCGAGACTGTGAACCCTTCCAACAGGAAGTGCTTGGCACAGTCCGCTGGTGGCACTCACACATGCAGCATAAAGAACGCAGCATCTGCGGGGGCACGGCCAGATGACAGGGATGCAAATGAGAAATGGATGTGGCTTCTCATTAAAATAAAAATGTGCTGGCTGTGTGAGGAGCTGGCAGAGACTTAGACACCTCAGCGCCCCTGCCCCAGCCACTCACACCCTGGGCACCTTTGAGAGGTGAGATCTGGGGGTCCTGGGGGGAGCGTGAATCTTGCAGAGAGGCTAGGCAGCCTGTGGAGGGACAGGGATTGAAGCCCGGGGGATCCCAGGTCAGGGGCTGTGTCTATAAGAAGCTGCCAATTTAATTACAGGAGGGAAAAAAAATCCCATTTTGCAAAATAACACATGCCAAGGTTTTCAATGGAAAAAGCTGTGGAGACAACCTTTCTCCACTCTCTACCGAGCAAACGACCCCAACAGAGCCGTGTATTTGCATGGCAGAGTGCTCTCGGATCAGCCACATCTCCAATACCAACTTGAAAGCGCCGAGGCTCTGTTTTAAAACACGCATCTGTTGCTGTGATTTATTAAGGAGTTGTTGTTTTTAATGGACTTAAAATTAGCCACCGTGTTCCACCAAGGCGGCTCACTTTCTTTTAATTGCATTGGTATCTTCATCTTCTCTGAGAAAGGCTTCTGTGGTTTGGGATTTCGATTCCTACCAATCTAATTAAAAGGCTTTCTTCTTTCCAGCATCTCATGGAAACCTCATTAGAGCGAGACGGGGTTTCTGCGGAGTGCGGCAGCAAGGGACCTAGTGTGGCACTGCGAACTGTAATCAACACAAGGCCGCAGGCAGCCACCATCTGAGTGTGTCGCGGTGCCAGGTAGGAGAGACTCGGGAGGATGAGCCGGCAGGAGGAGCAAAGGGGCTGCTGTGTGCTGAACCAGCATGGGGTCGTTCTAGCCTGGGTCACCATCCTCCCCTCCCCATCCAGGGCCACCCAAGGGTGGGCTCCGTTTCTCAGCCCTCTCAGGCTGCCCCCACAATGGGGTGTCACACTCCATCCTTCCCACCCCCATGGCAGTGTCCCCTCCCCCTCAATTTCTTATGTTGAAACAACCCCCACCATGAGGGTGTTAGAGATGGGGCCTTTGAGAGGTACTTGGGTCAGGGGGTGCAGTCCCCAAAGTGGGGATTAGTGCCCTTATCAACAGGGACACAGACCATCCCTCGCTCCTCCCACCGGGTGATGAGCCAGTGAGCAGATGGCTGTCTCCGAACTGGGAAGCAGGTCCTCACCAGACGCCACACCTGCCAGCCCCTTGGTCTCGGTCTTGTAGGCTCCAGACATGAGAGAGAGACATGTCCTGTTTCAGGGCTCCGTCGGTGGAATCATCGCTGTAGCAGCCTGAGCTGAGGGAGCCCCTGCCCACAGTCTGACCTTACTCAGCTCCAGAGGGGGGCACTCTGCCCTCTACCTCCACAGCTCAGGCAGTCATATCTGAGGGCCCCAGGGCAACATGCAAGCCCTTTCCACAAGCCATAGCCCAGCCAGCTGTTCATTCACTCACTCACTCACTCAACGAATGTTTAGGGAGCACTTCCTGTTTGAGGCATTAGGCCCCCGTGACAGGTACCACAGGAACCAAATAGGCCCTGCTCCTGAGCTCATGGGGGCAGGGGAAGAATTACACAATTCAACAGGTACACACTAGAATCTCAAACAGTGGACACAGAGGACAGGAACAGGGCACCTTCGGAGGAGACGACAGAGAGACAGGCTGTACCCAGAAGGACCAGGGGCAGAGTCTTCAGGATAAGCCTTAACTCACACACCCCATGACCCTGAAACCCAAAAGGCTTTGGTCCTCACACCCACCATGACTGCTACGTGTCCTTAGAGACCTCCCTGCTCCTTGCCTCCAGGCCTGCCCTGCCCCACACCCCCACTTCCGTCCACCTGCTCAGGGCCAGGGCAAGGTGGGCAGCACCAGTGGAGGCTGCCTCCTGACTCCCCAGGGTCCCCAGCAGGGAGCCAGCAGCCCGGGTCAGGCATCAAGCCACAGAACCAGCAGCAGAAGGGGAGGCCCAGAAGAGCGGAGCTCCGTGTGACATGCAGAAGGTCCGTCCTGCCCCACAGCAGTCCTGCCCACTTCAGAAAGGACCTGACAACCGGCGCTGGGGCTGTCAACACACAGGATAGCCAGCAGCCCCAATGAAGCTACAGCCCAGGGGACTGAGTGCCCCCAAAGTCTGCATGCACCGGGGCTCCCACACCAGAGTGCCCATGGCCACCCTTGGCCCCCTGCCCTTCCTTTCTGCACCCTCAGCACCCACTGTGCCCTGCTCCTGAGTGAGTCTTCTGCAAGGGGCCCTGAGACATGAGTTCAGCTCTGCACTCGACTGCGGAGCCTCAGGGTAGGCACATCTCTGCACACACGAAAGCTGGGAGGAAGCCGAGGACCCAGCCTTTGCTTTAGGAAGATGGCAGATGGTTCTGAAGTTCCAGATGTCCCTCTGGCCACAGGCAGAAGGCAGTTCATGGGGGGGTCCTCTCCCACCCCCATTGCCCAGAGTCTGCTTAGGGATAAAATCTGGCTCCTCACCCAGGAGGGAAGCTCCCTTCTCTCTCCTCCAATTAACCTCCGCAGGCTCCAAAGCCGCCAGCCTCATGTGCTGCACTTGAGCTTGTCTGAAATCCTGAAGCAGCTGATGGAGTTGGATTTAATAGTTTCTTCCCTTACAAGATGGATGGCACACTGGGCAAACACTGGCGAACTTTCCAACCCTGGCCGGGAGTATGGAATAAATAACTGCCAGGTGTGCCTCCTGAGCAGCAGGATCTGAGTGTGGGCTTCAGTGATTCCAGGCTCTCAGGCCACTGCCTGGCCGTTACTGCCCTGTCCCAGCCCAGGAGGGCAGCATGGGGTGGAGCCCAGGCTGGCAGAAGACCCTCTGGGCCCCCGTCCCAGCTTCCCAATCCTCAGGCCCTCAGTTTCTGTGCATTTCCGGTTTCCTGGAAACAGGGAGAGAGCAGCTTCCCTAACCTCCTTCTAGAGTGGGAGAGGAGGAGGCCAGCGGCTGGCCCTGTGTAGTCTCAGTCTGTCTGTCTCTCTCTCTCTCTCTCTCTCTCTCTCTCTCTCTCTCTCTCTCTCACACGCACGCACGCACAGCTCTCCTGCAAGACCCACCCCCACATCCTGTCCCTGGGGCCACACAGGAGGAGGCAGGACCCATGTGCCAGGGAATCACAGGGGGCCGGAGTGGCCAAACGCCCCAGAGTCAACCAGTCTGATGCCTTGTGTTTGTTTTTGAACCTGAGCACTTCAGAATGTTACTAAGCCTTAAAAAAAAAAAAAAAAAAGGAAACTCTGTGATTTGTGGCAGCATGGATAAACCTGGAGGACTGTGTAAGGGACATAAGCCAGACACAGAAAGACAAATATGTGTGATTCCAGGAGTCTGAGCCATCTGAAGCAACCCATGCCGTAGAAGCAGAGAGGAGGATGGGGGTCGCCAGGGTCAGGGCGGGGGAAACGGGAGGGGTCAGTCCGAGGGCACGGAGTTCCAGTTCTGGAAGATGAACGGAGACCTTCTGTGCAGCAAGGAGATGACAGTTGCTGCCTCTAAAATTTTCTAAGAGGGTAGAGCTTAGGTTAAGTGTTCTTTTCATAGAAATAATAATGATAATAATAATGGAAAATAAATAAAGACAGCAAGGGAAACTTTAGGAGGTGGGGGCTACATTTACGGCCTAGCCTGTGGTGGGGTTTTGCAGATGGATCATTTCCAAACTCGTGAGACTCATTAAATATGTATTGCTTTCTGTACATCCATCCTGTCTCAATCAAGTGGCTTTTAAAAAATTACACTTGGATTTAAGTAGCTTTTGAAAATCAATCTCCTGGGATAGTCATGTATCGGCTTTCAAGTACAAGTCCAATCATGCGTAATGGGCTATCTTGCATTTTTATGCCATTAGACGTTCAGAAGTTATAGGGCAGCACTATTGCACCCTATTTTGCAAAGCTCCAATGCTTTTTCTCTGCTTTTATGGAGATGTTGAGGAAAAACAGATAACAATAGATCTCACTGTGTCTACATTCTTGTTTGCACAGAAAATAGCTGGGTAATATGACTTCCCATTTGCATAGCGCTCTGTGGTTTATAACAAGAATTACTTCTCCTATCTCATTTACTCTCTCCACCGATCGTATCTTTGTCCCAGTTCTACAGAATAATAAGTTCCGAATTTGATTTTCCCTGAGTCAGCGAGATATTAAGTCTGACAAAAAATTCATATCCAGAATAGGAAACAAACTCCAACCAATCAATAAGGCAAAGGCAGGCAATCCAATAAAAAAAAATGGGCAAAAGATGAACAAGCATGTGGTTTCCACCGCCGAGGATGTCAGTCAGTGATGATCTGAAAGTAACAGCTCACCTTTAAATAGAGTGCATTTTTCTGACTGTCGCACGCACACAGCCAGCAGTCCGTACAGCCATCATTCTCGTTCAGTAAAGGGAACCCTGAGCAAGTGCCACATTGACCTCTACATGCCTCTGCTGTGGTGAGCATACATCACCTTCATCACCAGGAGCACAGGAGGTGGCTTAAAGACAGGTGTGAAACCAGCGGAGCTCCTGTCCCTGGGTCACCTGGCAACCCCTGACCAGTCCAACTCAACACCGGTGTGTGAGCCACCATCCCACACTACGCCCGATGCCACAATAGTGACCGCTTTGGTGATGATAGCAGGAAATGGGGCCCTTTGGTGTGTGTATAGCAAAGATGTTCTCAAATGACAGCCTGAGGACCTGGAGCTTCCAAGTTACCAAGACATTTTGCATCATGATAAGAAGTCACGAATCTCTTTCAAGAGTCTGTACGGGCATTTGGTGGGGCTTTGGGAGACCACAGGACACGTGGTGTTGGGAGCAGAGTGGATACAGAAGCAGATAAGAAAACCCAGCTGACTTCTATGAAGCTGAGCATTAAAGAGAATTGAGAAAATATAAAACAATGCCACCCTTCTCAGGAAATGTGCTGTGCTTGGGGAAATGGAGTTATTTTTCATACAATATTATATACGTTAACATAACATGGACTTGTTATGACTGTAAATAAGGAACGGTCCTGCACTCTGCTACTCAGGAGCTGTGGACTTGGGGCCATTGAGCTTCTCTGAGACTCATGTATGAAAACAGGGTGCTCGCCATCCCTCCAGAATGATACAAGGATTACATGGGTGAGGCAATGAAATGTGTCTAATACCCTGGCTGGATGGCTCATTCAGTTGGAGCACCATCCCATACACCGTAAGGTTATGGGTTCAATTCCTAGTCAGGGCACATGCTTGGGTTGTGGGTTCAATCCCCAGTTGGGGCGCATACAGGAAGCAACCAACTGATGTTTCTCTCTCACATTGATGTTTCTCTCTCTCTCTTTCTCTCTCTCTGCCCACCCCTTCCTCTCTCTCTAAAATCAATAAAGGCATCCTTGGGTGAAGCTTAAAAAAAATTTTAAGTGCCTAAAACGTAGTAAACTTCTCCACCTTTTAATTTTCAGAAACAAGTTCCTTTGATAAAAAAAAAGTCAAAAGACTTGGAGAGTTGGCCCAAATGGGGGACTTCGCTCCCCTCCAATGGCCAGTTTTTAGACATCACCCAGAATAATGATGCTTTCGTGCTCACTGAAACCCAGCTTTAGAAGGTAAACGTTCGGGTGTCCACATTTTATGTTCTTAGGGAGTCAGTGGTTATTCTGTGATGCATGAATGTGCAAATGTGAATCCTTTCCAAAGGACCGTGTGACCCTGACGTCCTTCAAGCTCTGGAAGCTGCCCTCTGCCTGGTAGCTGTCCACTTTGGAGGAGGGCTGTGCCGAGGGATTTTGCTCTTTCCCTACTAAGGTTCTCGGTCAAACCTGAACTGTTTAGAGATATATACGTATTTCTAACAGTTCTGTTAAGCACGAACAGAAAAGGAAATGTATTCTGCTCGGACCCTTTAAAACTCAGTACCCTGAAGAGCCTGGTGCTATATATAGATGCTGCTCCTAAGAACACCACCGAGGCAGGGACTATGGTCCTTAAAAACATCTGCTTCTAGAACTGTCCAAAGTGATCATGGGCTCTTTTCCTCCGTTTTCTAAAAAGATTTTATTTTTATTTATTTTTAGGGAAGGGGGAAGGAAGGGAGAAAGAGAGGGAGAGAAACACTGATGTGAGAGAGAGGCATCGATCGGTTGCCTCTCATACTCATCCCAGCGGTGACCGAACCTGCAACCCAGGCGTGTGCCCTGACCAGGAATCGAACCAGGAACCTTTTGTTTTACAAGATGATGCCCAACCCACTGAGCCACACCGGTCAGGGCTCCTCTATTTTTATACTGAAGCTAACCCTCCACATTTCTAGAATAATTGAGGAATTTTAAAAACTTAGGCCAGAGTATAACACCTTCTTATTTCCTGCCCACAGGTCACCTTTTGCACAGTCCCCCAGGAGACACGCCATGACACGTAGTGGTGGTGGCACACTGGCCCTTCCGGCTGGCTGCTTCGGGTAGTTTCTGCGCCAGGTGAAGAGGGGCGGGTGTGTCTCCAAGCTGAGAGCCTGCACCTAGGCAAGGCTAACTTTTTTTTTTTTTTTTTTCCTTTTAAAACTCACGGCCCAGGGCCATGCTGGAGGGCCCAAGACCCAGGGCTGAGTTGCTCCAGCCACTCCAGTGTGTGAAGGTACAAGAGGTTGCCCCAGGGAAGTGACTGCCCCCTCCCCCTTGACCTTGTGACCCTTCAAGTGGAGCCCACTTCCAGCCACTGCCCCATTCTCCACAGGGAGGGGGAAAGGGTTCAAGAGTGCACTTTGAACTGGGCCTGAGAGGTCTTACATTTCCATAAGGGGGTGGACCACCCTACCTCCCCCTGAATGAAAGACAGGTTTAGAAGAACAAAGCCTGAGAAGTGGATCATGGAAGTGACACCTGACAGAAAGGGGACCCACCTGGGGTTGGCAGAGCTGACAAGTAGGGGACTGGGGGTGATGGGGGCGGGGGGATTGTGGAGCGCAGGAGAGAGGGAGCGAGAGGCTCCAACCACTGCTTCCATGAAGCAGGAATCAATGTTTATCTAAGCTCTCCCTGGATGGGACCCGTAAATCCTCCTTATGCCTAAGCCACCATCCTCGCTGCTTCAGCGTCCAAGCACTTCCTTCACAGTTTACATCACATGGGGCGCATAAGTCACATCTGCCTGGGCCCAAGGCAACGCCCTGTGCCCGGCCTGACGCCCCCAAGTGCCTGAGTTACCGGCAGGTGTGGGGCTTCAGCACCGGCCTTTTCCAATGAATTCTGTCGGGAAACCGGCTGCGGGATGTCCTGTGAACACTGAGGGCACCTGGCCAGTGTGGCTCCAGTGGAGTGCTGTCCTGCAAACCGAAAGGTCATGGGTTCAATTCCAGGTCAGGGCACAAGCCTGGGTTATGGGTTCGGTCCCCCATTGGGATGCATAAGATCCTTGGTCTGGGTACATAAAGGAGGCCACTGATGGATGCTTCTCTCTCTCTCTTTCTCCACCTTCCCCTCTCTAAAAGAAAATCAACAAACATATCCTTCAGTGAGGACTTGAAAAATAAAATAAATAAAATGAAAATAGCAAATGCAAGAGAGGAAAAGGAGGAAAGGAAGGCGGGCAGATAGACGCAACGAAAATATGAAGCAGAGTCTGGAAAAAGGCCCTCGCAGGACGGGCGTGCCTCTCCTGAGCTCCTCAGGCTCTGAAACGGGAGAAAGCCTTGGATTGAATTAAGCACGGTTTCAAAAACCAGACTAAAATAATCCAATGAAATGAAAGGGTGACTGCAGAGATAAATAAGCAAACTTAATCAAAACAGCACTACTCCGGGGCTAACCAATTGCATGCAGGAAGGAACAAAGCACTCAGCTGAAAATTGAGTCACTGGGCTGAAGGCAGGGCATGAGATAATCAGAGGCTGTGCAGGGGAAAAACACAGAGAGATTAAGTCAATTAGGGAAGAGACTGGGGACAGAGGTGAGTCCAGGAGGGCACAGCCAGGGCTGGAAGGGAGACCATGTGGGAAATGGTCGGTGTGCAGGACAACGCCCAGCAGACCTACTTCTAGTCGCTAGCAGGACAGCAGACTGGATGGTGGGAGCACCGGTGCGCTCCCAAACATCCAGACTTGCTAGAAGAAACCAAATTAGTATCTTTTTTTTCTTTAATGTTTCGATTGCAGTTGACCTTCAACAGTATTCTGTATTAGTTTCAGTAGTGTAGCGAAGTGGTTAGAAAATAGGGGAATACACCCAATGAAGTGTGGAACACTAATTGGAAAGAGCATAAGCACCCCACTGTTCATTGCAGCAGTATTTACAGTAGCCAATATCCAGAAGCCCCCCCAAGTGTCCGTCAGCAGATGACTGGATAAAAAAGCTGTGGGGTACATTCACACGGTGGAATACCACTCAGCTGTGAAAAGGAAACAAAGGTCTTTAAAACGCAAACCTAATCCCACAAGGAAGTAACAGAAATCCTCAAAAGCAAACAGACAAATAAAAAAAGAAGAAACCAAAAAGAAATACTGTTTGTTGCCACTGGCAGAGCCATGGGGTGGGCAACTGGTGGCCAGTCACGTTCACAAGGAGTGTGGGCAGTGTGTCCCGGGGACTGAAGGAAGACTTTGGCCCCACAGGTGGAGGGGGCTGAACCAGCCCCTACACTACACATCCACCCACTTGTCACCAGGATCTTAAAGGGCCAGCTGCCACCAGGAAACAAAGCTTGTCTCAGTCTGGGCTGGCGGTATATAAAAAGCCGTAGACTGGTAATTCCAATAAAAAGGTAAAGGTCTTTCTTGTGGTGGAGGACTGAAATGTAAACAAGCCACAAAGGCCTGGAAATCTTCAAGCCAGGAACACAGCAACAAAGCTGCTCCAGATACGACTCAGCCATAAAAGAAAAAGGGATGAAATCTTACCACTTGTGATGAAATGTGTGGATCTAGAGGGTGTTATGCTGAGTGAACTCAGACAGACAGAGACAAGCAGTGTGTGATTTCACTTATATCTAAAGGACAAAATAAACAAAACGGAAGCAGATTCGTATACAGAGAGCAAGCTGATGGTTGCCAGATGGGAGAGGTTTGGGAGGGTGGGGGGAAAGGGGAGGGATTGAGAAGTGCAGACTGGTGGTGACAGGGTAAAGCACGGCACAGGGAATACAGTCCACAATGTTGTAATAACTGTGTACAGGGCCAGATGGCCCTAGACTTATCAGGGAGGATCACTCTGTAAGATACATAAATTTGTAATCCCTATGTTGTACACCTGAAACTAATGTAATACTGAATACCAGCTGTAATTGAAAAATAAAATAATAATTAATGGCAAAATAGAACCAGAGGCATAGAAACACGAACCAGACTGACAGCTGTCAGAGGGGAGCAGGATGGGGAACTGGTTGAAATGAGGTGGAGGGAGGAGCCAAAGAATGTACATGTGCAGCCCACGGGCAACTGTGTGGGGATGGTCTGAGGGAGAAGGGGTTCTGGGTGGAGGGGAGGAGGGGGGAATATTGGGACAACTGCAATAGCATAACCAATAAAATATAATTCAAATTAAAAAATAAAATGAATAAAGAATAAAAATCAAACAAAAATGAAAAAATGTTTCACAAAAGCTGTTCCAGGCCCGGGAAACTTGAGACACACATAAGCAAGGAGAATATGCAACTAAGTACCCCCTCCCAACAAAACACATGAAAAAACAAAAAGCATCTTTGCTGAGAAAATACAACTATGATTGCAGCTTTGTGATGCAAAATATAAAATGTGTAAGTGATAAATCTCCTGTGAACAAGCAACAGAAAACTACATCATCCGAAATTAACCCCCCAAAATTCAAACACCAGAAATATCAGAGGGTTAACACTAAACACACGTTTCAAATGATCAAACACAATAAAATATCAAAAGCACAATAAAAAATCATATGCTCTTGGAGAAAATAAGACAAAAGTAAAAATAAAATAAATTCTGAGTGTTTGTCAAAGTAAAAAAATATCGTAGTTTTTAAGTTTTTTATTGCTGACACTGTTACAGATGTCCACATTTTCCCCACCTTTGCCCACCTCCACCCAGCCCCCACCCCCTTCCCTCTGGCCATCCCCACACTGTTGTCCGTGGCCGTGGGTCATGCGTATATGTTCTTTGGCTAATCCTTCACTTCTTTCATCCAGGCCTCCTTCCCCCTCCCCTCTGACAGCTGTCCGTCTGCCCTGTATGTCCACGCCTCTGGTTCTATTCTGTTTGTTAGTTTATTTTGTTCATTAGATTCCACATAATAGTGGAACCATACAGTATCTGTCTTTCTCTGACCAGCTTATCTCACTTAGCACAATAATAAATGGGTTATAGGTCAGATTATAAAGACCTATAATAATAATTAGTAAGGTGAAAGCAGACCTACCAAATGACCTACTATACAGTAAAGAATGAGAAAGAGATGAAAAAGACAAATGCTAAAAAGACATGAAGGACACAACTAAAATATACAATATGCATCTAAAAAAGTTTCAGAAGGAGAAAACTTAAAGAAATGATGGCTTAGAAATTGTAGAATTGACTAACTAATCCTCAGATAAAAGATGTACAAGCTCCTCAAGATAAGCCTGACTCAAACACTAATCCAAGCTCAACCTTTCCTCAGACGATACCTGTAAAAAGCTTAGACATAATTACGTCCACACGTCAAGAAAGCAAAACTGGACACACAAAATCAACGACTTTGGCAGGCGCAGAGTGGCTGACATCACAGGGTGATGAAACACCGCACTGACATCTGAGAAAGATGGGCGAGTCTGGAGGGAGGCTTAATGAGGTGGCCTTGGGTGATAACCTAGAGTAGAAGATAAATATCTGTGAGTCAGACTATAAGATAAATATCCAGGAGCCTGCACTGGCCATCATGGCTGATGGAATAAACGTATAAATAAGGGAACGAGCACACAAATCTCCCATGCACAGGAGTTCCAAAGAACTTAGGCAGATGATTCACCTTGGAAAGATGGAGAACTTTCTTGAATGTGGGCTGTGCACAGTGACTTAGTTCTACGGAGTACAGTTTGGAAAGAAGGGACACACAGTGACTGTAATGGAGAGACCCTCGAACATTGCCTGAGGCCAGCTGGTCAAGGTCAGGAGCAACGGAGAGGTCATATTGATGGTATGGACTGGTCTCCTCCCCAGAGCACATCACCCCAGTCTGATCACGTGAAAGCATCCAACACATCCCTAGTCAGGGACCTTCTGCACAACACCAGTGCTCTTCAAAAGTGTCAAGACACAAGGACAGTCGGAGTAAGTGTCGCAACGGGGAGGAGCCGAAGGAGGCATGACAATTAATGCAATGTGCTATCCTAGGTGGGATCCTGCAACCGGAAAGGACATTAGGTTAAAAAACTTGAAACCCAAAATGAATGATGGGCTTCAGGCAAAAATAATCTATCACGGATGGTTCATGATTGTAACGAAATGAACCATACGAATGACTGATGACAGTAATACAGAAAACTGGGTGCGAGGTGAGTGGGGCCCTGCAGTAACTTCTCAAGTTTTCTCCAAATCTGGACCTGTTCTCAGATAAAGCGTTTATTTAAAAAACAATCTCATAGCCCTGAAACTGTAGCCTGTGACAGAGGATATCATAAATGTACGTGGAGCCAAACGGAGTTTCCCTACAGGGAATGGCAGCTGAGATGCCAGCAGGTGGCAACAGTGACAGCCAGAAACCCATTAAGGGACATTTTCAAAGCACAGGAAGTAATCATGGAATTCATCTTCGGATTCCATGCCAAGCCGAACTGTAATCCAAGAGTAAGTTTCCAGTAAAGATATTTTTTTCAGACAAACAGTTTACTCATACCATCTCACTGAAGTTATTACTACCAGGTGTACTCCTGAGAGAATACACTGAATTCAGAAGAAAAGAAAAGGACACAAAAATCAAATGCAGCGTATTTAAAACACCGGAAATACTTCCAAAGATGATTTTTTCACGTTGTTTAAATCCCCACCTAAGGACGTGTTTATTGATTGTAAGAGAAAGAGGCAGGGAGAGAAAGAGAAAAAGGAAGAGAGAGAAACATCGAAGTAAAAGAGAAACAGTGACCGGTTGCCTCCCGTACACACCCTCATCAGGAATTGAACCTGCAACCTAAGTACATGCCCTGCCTGGGGATTGAACCTGCAACTTCTTGGTGTATGGGACGATGCTCTAACCAATGGAGCCACCTGGCCAGAAGCAGGTTATTTTGACTTCTAAGTGTGTGGATGGATCCAATTACACTGTTTACCCTTCCACTAGACCTTTACTCTACAGTTCCATGTTTCATCAACTCTAAGATGCCATTCAATGGCAAGACACATGTTTTAAAAAAAAAAAATTAAAATGTGAAAAAATGCACACCTCAGAATGAATGGAAACTGGTATAAAATGTACTTTTATAGATGATGAAAGTGAGGAAAAAATATGTGAAGGAGCAGAGACTTTAGGTACCCGTCAAAATGTCCTTCACTCTAACGTTTGAAGAACAAGCAGGGACAAAGAGCCTACACGAGGGTGGGGGGGCGGGGTTCTTCCAGAAATCAACGCTGAGAGTTTTAGAAATTACCTACAAGGAAGAGAAATGTCTCAGCCTGCAGACACCCCAGACTCATGCCAACAGAGAAGGCTAATGAGGATAAGCCGCAGAAACATGTTGCAAAAGTCTCAGACTCAGAAAACAAGGACAAACATCGCTGCGGGGATGCCAGGGCACACAACTGTAACTCAGAACCATTACCCACCGTTTCCAAATACCGCGGATCCACCGCAATGAAGGAGGATGGGAGGGACAAAATGGGAGTCCTTTCCTCTTCCAAATATTTCAGCAAAAGCACAGCTGAGGAAACTAGGAGCGTTTAAAGCAGTAGGAGGTCCAGCAAGGGAGAGGCCAGATGGTGGGGCTCCCACAGGAAGATAGGACAATGTCCCAGGGCCCCTTCAGAGGGGTCAGAAGTCATCCCCTGACCCTGACCCACCTGTATGGCGGGGTCAAGGAGCCTACAGGGGCTCCCACTGGCCCTAAGCCTCTTCCTCTCCAAGCTAATTCTGGAACCCAGCGCCCACCCTAGTGACTCACTCTGACAAAGGGCCTCCTCTTCGCAGTACAGATGCCTGAGGAAGACGCAGGAGCACTGTGTGTGATGTGCCGGCCCTTCATCCTCTGTGGAGCCTCGAGGTCCAACCTGGACCTGAAGGCCCAGCGTGGATGTCTGAATGGTTTTTTATTTTTATCCTCACCCAACCTATTTTAGAGAGGCAGAAAACATTGATGCGAGAGAGAAGCACTGATTGGCTGCCTCCTGCATGCACGCTCAGATGGGTGATTGAACACAACCTAGGTACATGCTCTGACCAGGATCAAACCTGCAACCTTTAGGTTACAGGACAAGGCTCCAACCAACTGAGCCACACTGGCCAGGGCTATTGTCTGCGTGTTTTAGGTTATCATGCAGGTTGGTTCCTAGGAGGCGCCCAGGGCCCAGGAACCCAGGGAGGCAAAGGCATCTGTTTTAAACTCCTACCCTTGTAGGACCAGGCTGGGATCATGCTGCAAACCTGCTGTCTAGGAGCACTGCCGGAGAGGTGCACCAATGAAAACACAGCACGGTGATGCCCGAGTCTCCCGGACACCTGGCTCCCACAGTTATCGTGAGAACTCTAGGAGATCCCCCGAGCCTGATAAAGCTAGCGGTTCCCCACGGGAATTAGATAATCCTTTTCGTTTCTCCATGAAATCTATAAATAATGAACCCCTCCCCACACTGCCCAGGATCTTCAGGCTCTAATTTTTCTCTCACAGACGTGCGGGAAGCTAATAAATTACTGGAGCCAGAAATAATTTGGCAATTCATTCTAACTAATCACCGCACGCTGGAAACACTCACAAAGGAAAATTCTCCATTTCTCTCATCCCCAGGCCGAGTCCATTTCCCATCCAATTTGGAGCCTCTTCTAGCTGTCCTACTTCACACAGAGCAACGAGGAGCTCGGATAAACCCAAGTCAGACTGTTCGCAGGTATCTTTTCTTATTCTGAAAAGTACAGTGGAGTGACTCACGCCATGTCACACAACCAAGAAAAATGCTCCTGTCACAACACAGGAACAAAGTTACTTTGACATTTGGGGGTAATTCATGTGATTAAATAGTTTGTGTAAAGTTCCAAAGGGGTTCCTTCCCTCCTAAATTATCTTTCGTGAAGTGTGAGCTGGTTACTATGGCAGCGAACATTGTTTTTGTTATAAAGCCTGAACTGCCTAGGAAGAAAGCGCCCAGTGTAAGGGAGGCTTGAGATGAGACCTACACAATAGTTGCAGCTGAATTCCTACCAAACAACTCCTCACCTCCTCACCCCATGCTCCTGATGATCATCTTCCTTCCCTTACAGCCCACTGACAGGTTATTACAGAAGATTAAGTATTGAAATAATGGAAGATTCTTAGGGAAGGAAGCGTCCCTGGCATGTTATTATCTTACTCAAAAACTCTGCAAATTACAAGAATGAGTTGCTCTCTACCCTCTTCCTACCCACCGATGTCACTTCCTAACCCCCCGTCCAGCCACGTGCCACAGTAGTCACTCACTCTTCTGCCCCCAGTGCCACTTAACTTGCTCCGCCCCAAGTTCAAAGTCATCCCTTAGTTCTTGGCTGTTGGAAGAGCCCTGACAGTGGCTAGCTCTGCCATAAGGTCCAGGGGAAGGGCATCGGGACATTGGAGAGGACATGCTCTTTTCTGGCTCCTGCAAACTGAACCCAACATGCTGCAGAATGAAAGTCATGCCCACTAAACTCATGCATGACGTGGGAAGGAAAATACCGTGAAGGTTAGGGAAATATGTTGCTGCGTGGGTGGGGAGCGGTAAATCGAGGCTTCCCAAAACAGCACATGAGAAAGAAAGTGACAGATTGCCATTCAATATGTTTGTCTTCTCTCTTTGCGCTGGATTATTTTTAACACCGAATTTATAAGTAATGTGCACAATGGCCAGGCACTGCTACATTCTGGAATTTTCTTTCATCTGGGTGGGCTTTTCACCACAGACAGTAGGAAATAAATGATCACAAGAAAACCAAAGCGTGATTGGCTTCCGTAACTATGGACCGTTTCTCTAAATGTGCACTAATACATTTGAAAGTGAGTGTAAAATAAATGTAATAACAAACCACATCACCTAGGGTTTTAAAACCTTAAGACTCATTATAACCAGAGACTTTGAAATTAAGAACTGACAGTAATCAGAGGGGAGGCAAGAAGGGATAATGGGGGGAGGGTGATGGGCTTTCAGGAACAAGTATAAAGGACACATGGACAAAACAAAGGGGGGGTGGGACCAGGGGTGGGAGGTGGGATGGCTGGGGTGGGGAGAAGTGGCACTGAGGAAATGGAGACAACTGTACTTGATCAACAATAAAAAATATAAAAAAATCTTAAGACTCAGAGCTGATGCAGCTATGGCAAAGCTGACAGTTCCCATCAGTGGGAGTCGAGGCAGAAACCAGCACATACTTTCTACAAAAGAACCTTTACATTACCTTTAAGTCAAGAGACTTTAAAAAATTATTAACTTATGGAGCTAATTCCACATCTAAGAAATGATCCCAAAGAAGCAGTCAGACATCAGAACAGAGAGGGAGGTCCAACGATGTCGATTACGGTGTTACTTATAGCATCAGCCATATTTCATGTAAATAAGCTAACTGCTCAACAATAATTTGTGGCATATCCATAACAGAAAATGTTATGTAACAATAAAAATATTATTAGATGAATGAAATCTTGCAAAACATGTATTAAAACAGAAAACGGAAGAAAAGCATCCCATAAAATTGTTCTGCAGCAATACCCAATTGTTTATAAAGGATTGTTTAAATTTTGTTCTGTGATCCTCGTATCTTTCATCCTGTTTAGTCATAAAGATGATGATTGATTATTTCAATACTGACCTGCTCTCTGAAACCTTCTCTGGGTCCAACCTGCTTTACTAAGAATTACTTGACATCTCTAAATAAAACGTATGCAGATGCAATGCCAACCTCAATATGCACACACCTGTAAGAATGATGGGCAGCTATAACGGAGGCTCTTGCAGGTCTCTGGGGAACAACAGCAGGGGAGGCGTGGGGTCGGGGCCGGGGCAATTCACAGACCCTGCTTCATACGGCTGGTTGTGAGTATGTGGTGTGTCGCGTCGACATTTTAAACTCTTAAACAATTCCATAGCCTATGCATTTTCTCCACATTACACACACATTAAATAATTAAAACGTCCACCTATGTACAGACATAGTGGTTACTACAACATCCAATCCTGACAAAGTGCATCAGTCACAGACCTCCCATGTACAACCTTGTATTTGTCCCTGAAAACCAACAGAAATGAATCCCCGGCCAAGATTTCCATGGGAAAGGTGAAACAACAACACAAAGCCCAAAAAAGCAAATGTATGGGAAAATATGAGCTGGAGAAAGAACACCTTTTAAATGTGATGCAGAAGCCTAGAGGAAAGAAATGATAAATCTCATCATGTTAAAATGAAGAATTTACATTTGTCAAAATACACCATTTATCAATAACTATGTCACACTTCAATTAAAAGTTTACAAAAGCGAGGAAGACAGAACATTAAAACAGGGAAAAGACAAGCCAGAGTGTCTGAGAAGGTACGTGCAGAACATTTTAACTAAGGTCTCAAATCCATAATGCAGAAAAACATACACACCAGTAAGGAAAAAAACATAAAACAGAATACCCAGATAAAAACAGGCAAGAGCCCTGACTGGGTGGCTCACTGGATTGAGTGCTGGCCTGTGAACCAAAGGGTAGCCATTTCGATTCCCAGTCAGGGCACATGCCTGGGTTTCAGGCCAGGTCCCCAGTTTGGGGCGCCCGAGAGGCAACCACACATTGATGTTTCTCTCCCTCCTTTTCTCCCTCCCTTTCTCTCAAAATGAATAAATAAAATCCTAAGGAGAAAAAAAAAAAGAACTCATTTTAAAAAATAGGCAAGGGAGCCCTGGCTGGGTGGCTCAGTTGGTTGGAGCATTGTCCCATACACCAAAAGATTGTGGGTTCATTTCCTGGTCAGGCCATATACCTAGCTTACAGGTTCGATCCACAGTTGGGATGCTTATGGGAAGCAACTGATTGATGTTTCCCTCTCACATCAATGTTTCTCTCTCCCTTCCTCTCTCTCTAAAATCAATAAACATATCCTTGAGTGAAGATAAAAATAAATAGGCAAGAGACATGAATAGACACTTTTCAGGAGAAGATGCCTAAGCAGAAAATTAAGACATGAAGGTGTCCTCGACTTTATCAGTAACCAGGAAACTGCTGATTAGTGCCCCAGGGAAGAATCCCTCCACACCCAGCAGGATGATGGACGAAAACCACCGGAGCATCAAGTGCGGGTGGGTGTGTGGAACAACAAGACTTTCTCACACTCTGCTGGTGAGAATGTTCATTGGTATAGCTGTTTTGAAAACTATTTGGCCTCATCAGGAGAAGTTAAAAATACTGCCACCCTGTGACCCAGCAAGGACACAGGGGACAGACAGAAACACAAACATGGGCTGCTGGAAGGGCCTGTACGGTAACACACACAGCAGTAACCTCCCTAATAGATGGTAGCTGGACATGATGTAAATATCCACCGATAGAATAATAAATCATGTCACAGATGCATAATAAAAATGAACACACTGTAGCAACAGGCAGTGACAGGCGTGACTTTCAGGGAAAAAATTACTAAGCAAAAGACATCAGACCGAAAAGAATACATGCAGTGGATCCCACTTAATGACGATGCAGAGAAGGGCGGGACTAAACCCGGGGGTCTGACATCACGTTTTGCCATGGGACAGGCAGGAGCGCTGTGTGAGGTGCTGAACCCCGGTGGGTTCCCAGGCGACAAATCACTGAGTTCGTTGTGACGTTCTGTCACATGGCAGCTGTCTATCATGCTACAACTCGTTTAAAATGTGATTAACGACTCCCAAACAAAATGTATGTGTCTCTGTGAGCTAGTCCGGTGTATTAAGAGGATTGAATGCCAATAAAACATCCTAATGGAAAACAATGAATGAACTAATATTTCCTGACTAGCAACTGCAATAGAAAATTCTGTCATTTGGGCCTTAATCAAATCTACCTTGGCAATCAGCGAGGAGCCTTGGCTTAATTTGCTTAATCTGAACCTCCCAACAAGACCTTGCACATGTAAGCTTTTGAAAACGATACACTGGATTAGAAAATTACTCTACGTTTCTGATGTTTCAAAGCATTTTAAGCTCTACCTGAACACTGACCTTCTTCCCATAAAATGAAACCTACAGGCTGCTCTGGCTCTGCCTGCCTTTGCCCTAGGTAAAGATACCACCTCTCTGTCCCCAGATGGGAACATTTACAGACAATTTGCTTCCAGAGACCTGAGAGAAAATTTGCCACTGTGAGAATCATCTCACAGGTGGCACTGAGTAACCATGACAGCTACCAGGTCCGTCCCCTTCACCACTGCCACCTGCAGTCGGGAGAGGTCAGCCCTTCATCTACCACCTGACTTTGAACCTGGAGTCAGCCACCTGCCCAGGCCTTGCCTGCAGCCTGTTCTCCTGCCGTGATTTTTAACCCCAAGGCAGGATTTTATACAGTTCCTTATTTAATCTCACATCAGCTTCAGTCAATTATTTGGGCTTCCTAGGAGCTGTGACCTCAAAGCTTCGCTGTACCTCCTAACTTTTCCCCTTGGAAACTTAACAAGTGCATTATGCAATGTCTTACAAAGGCAAAGTAATCAGAGGGGATGGAGGAGGGGATAACAAGGGGAAGAAGGGGAAGAGTCAAGTCAAGGAACATGTAAAAAGGACCCAAGGACAAAGACAATGGGGGAAGGATGGAGTGTGGGAGGTGGGGGGTGGGCACAGCAGGGGAGAGCAATGGGGGGATATGGGGGCAACTGTAACTGAACAACAATAAAAAAATTAAATAGGAAAGGAAAGATGCAAAACTCCAACCAGGAGAGGTAAGAGTACTAGGTTGTGTACTAGGTTGTGTGTGTGTGTGTATGTGTTTATACACACATATGCACAGAGACACACTATTTCACAATAGTTTGGGCTTTTTTGTGTGTGTGCTATAATCGTTTATAGCTGATGTGGACTGTGAATAAGGAAGAAACTGAAGTAAACATCGTGGGAATTGCTGGTAGAAGGTTCCAAATGACTTCCGTCTTCGCTGAGTGAACCACCACCTCATCCAAATGAATCAACAAGAGCACAGAGATTTCCACCGCCATCTCTCCACAAGAAAACGGAATCTGTCTGACTGAATCTGAGCAGCACATCAGGGAGGAAGCCAGGGCTCTGACAGAACCAAACCTTTCGGGAAATATCTGTGGCAGCAGACCTGAAAGTCACCATTTCCAAGAAAGGTTCCTTTCGTCCAAGTGCCCATAATTCTCAGTGTACAAAGCTAACAGAATTTTGCCTGGTTATGTCCCAGAGCCATCAGAGCCATAAAGAGGTTTGCGAGAGATAAAACTTGTGCCATAATAAACCTGGACCCACTGTCAAGGTGCACTGTAACCAGGTTTTAACTTAGCATTTGCATGCTGCCATCAGCGACGAGGAGCTAGAGGTTCCCGCCAACCTTCAGGGAGAACAGTGAGAAAAGCTGAGGAAACGGGACAGATGTGGGCTCGCAGGCACCCGGGAAATGACAGGTAATGAGGAAGTACAAGGGCAAGTCCAGGAGGGGCGAGAACCCCAGAGAGAATCATCGGGGTGGGGGCCACTGTTCCGATACATAGGATGGCCCTGATGGTGATGCCAGAGAGGCCTCAAGTTTAACCAGATCCAGACAGACTTCAGAGGAGGGGAGACAAAACAGGAGTTCAGGGGCCATGGAATATGGGATCCCAGTGAATTGCTTCTGTGTGCACCCTAGAATGTAGATGTGCAAGTCAGAAACAGCCCCGCCCACACAGGACATGAAGCCAGAGGCCCTTCTCAACCACTAACTGCATTAGGGCAATTCGTATTTGCTGGTGCCCAGAGCCACCAGGAGACTGGTCAGAAACAGACAGCAAATGAGAGGAAGGGAGTGTCTTTAAGACTGCGCCCCCCGCCCCACGGGACAAATTATCTCCACAGTTTTTCACATAACAATGTCTGGGCCACAATTTAAAAATAACCAACCAGGCTGAGAAGCCACAGCGTGAATTATTTCAATAGGCACTTTTTAAACATTTTCTAAAGTAAAAATGGGCAGAGGGATTGAATATGCAATGATGATGAGTTACATAATAGTGGGGCAAGAATACAGCTTATTTTAAAACGCCTATTGGTTTACAACTTGGCCTATTTGTGTCGTTTCCATAATAATGCCTGCTAATTCATGTTCAAGGCACCATCGTGCTATTACAGGCACTTTAATACTTAACTCTTTCTATACACATCCTCTAAGTACACAGAAAAGGGAGCAGAAACTGTCCCAGAATGTCTTGAGTAATGGTAACTTGGGCAACCCCTCCTTGGTCCTTTTTTTTGTCTTGGTTGTTTAATTTGGTCAGGAGTCTTAAAGAAGTAATACTTCTTAGCCCTGGCTGGTGTAGCTCCATGGATTGAGCGCAGGCTGCGAACCAAAGGGTCGCCAGTTCGATTCCCAGTCAGGGCACATGCCTGGCTTGTGGGCCAGGTCCCCAGTGGGGCCATGTGAGAGGCAGCCACACATTGATGTTTCCCTCCAGCTCTTTCTCTCTTCCTTCCCCTCTCTCTAAAAAGAAATAAAATAAAACCTTAAAAAAGGAAATAACACTTCTCACAACATTACTAGGACATTACTTAATTGTACCTTAGGTTGTCTTTCTAGACTGTATTCAAGGTGTGTGGATTTTATAGCTAATATTTGATAACATTAAGTTATAGAGTTGTAGCCTTTTAGATGCTGGCTGAATACAAGATTATATGTCTGAGGAACTGAGCAGAAGGCCCCCACAGAGATATCAAGCAACATCCTAGCCCTTAGGACACCGGGCTTCCCACCATGCCCACCATCTGTGGGGGCAAACCCCAAAAGTACAAGCCTATGCTTCTACTGTCTCGTGACTACAGCTTCCAAAAGAGGTGAGCCTGAAACCCACCATCCATCAAAGACCACAATCCTTCATTCATAATGATGTGTTTTATATTTGTGTGTAATTATGAGTTGATCCATACTGTTCATTTTCAATGCCTTGCCTTCTGAACACACTTTCATAACTGCGCACATTTGTCTTATGCAAATCCACGCTTGGAATGGCCCACAGATGTGTGCACGCAGGTGAATGACTTCATGGTACAAATAAAAAAGAAATACTGTGGAAACTGATGGCCGTTTAGAACCTCACATGTGCGTCTCTTCAAAATGATTTCTAACATATTATCTCATTCCCAGCCCATGAAGTAAGTGAATAATCACCGTAAGTCAGAGTATGCATTTAGAAATAATTTAGGTACTGTCACTTAACAAATTTGTCTATGTACCAACGTGAAGTTTATACATACAGTTATGTATCGTAGATAATTGATCCAAAATGTCTCTGGAATTTGTCCTTTTCTCTGCATGCCCACGATGACCACCATGGTTTTGACCTCCTCGTTGTCCCCTGCCTACACTTTCCCTCCTCTTTCATCTGTCCCCCCCCATACTGCCCTCAGCATCCTCTATCCAAACCCAGATCTAGTTACACCCTCTCCACAAATATCCTCCCCAAATCCTCACTCTCCAGCTCATCTTTCACCAAGGGGCCAGCTGAGTAGCTGAAACAGACCATGGCAGGCAGGGCAATCCTTTGAAGAGGCATGTTTCCTCTTTAAAATGTATGCACACCTCTTTTATTCTGATCTATAATTTATACTTGTTGGATTTAATACAAGTGTCATGGTTTGGATGGTTTCCATTTCTAGGAACACAGGCTACAGCAAGCTGACTTTGCAGATTCACAAAACCCCTGGCACGCTGCCTCCTCCTGGCCTCGGAGATACTCAGGCTACATCTTAGCCCTTAGGACACCAGGCAAAACCTAAACTCTGTAGGGGCTCCCAAGGCACCTCCTACTCTACACCCCTCCTGCCTCCGAGCTCACCTCCAGAGTTCACCTCCTTCCAAAAATAATCCTCACCTGTATCTTGGAAGGTGTGTTTCTAGAACACAATGAAGGAGTCTATAAAGAAATCTGGTATTTTGGTCAACACTGCATCCTTCTTAGAAATTCTCCATAAACATGAGCACATTCAATTTTCTGAGACGTCTTGCTGAAGAACCTGCAGCTGAGATGAACTGGGGACAGTGTTCCCTAGAACACACCTTCGTGAAGGTGAGCTCCCCTCTACCACACTCTTGGTATGACCCCACTCTGGTCCCATTACCTGGAAAGGCTTTCCTACTTTCTCCAACTGGCAAAGTCCTCCCCACTTGAAAAGAAAAATAACTTTGAAATCATTCCCAGCCGCCCTAAATGGAAATACACGTTTTCTACTGCATACCCTTGTGGCCCTTTGTATAGGCATCTCTGTTGAACTGCACCACGAGAATCTTCCAGGTACATATCAGTCTTGCTGGCCAGAATGTGAGTTTTAAAAGTAGAACCTAGTCCTTATTCATTTATGAATTCCCAGAATCTAGCAATGTTCACAAGCCAAGCTCAGTAAATATGTGTGAAACAAACTGATGAAAGAGAAAGGATCTTTCACAAAAATAAAGCACACAGCATCATATGTCACCTTCCTAACACTCCAGCCAGGCAGGACACCTCTGCTGGCAGAAAGGAGAACAGTAAGATTTTGGGGGTGGGGGCTGGGGGGAGGTGGACCATCTCTAAGGCAGCCCAGTTAGAATGGGCAAATGCCCCTCTGGAATTGAATTTGTAAAGGGACTCTTGTACCAGTCAAGACTTTCTCCTATGAAGAAGGAGAGGGGGAGAGAGAGGGAGAGGCACTGGGAGAAGGAGGGGAGGGGAGAGGGGGAGAAACAGAGAGCTAGCTATTGAGTCTCTGTCCATGGTGCTGAGATTCCAGCTGAAAAGTCCTGGCTGTGCTTCAAAACCAGGCTGAGCCAAGTCAGACTGGAATACGAATGTTTCCATATTCCATTATCTCTGATAGAGAGACTTCCTTTTCACCCAGCATCTCAGGACAGTTGCAGTCAATCCGTTACAGTTCAGCCAGTTTAAGTAAATTAAGCTGACGAAGTCACTGACTCCAAAGGAGGCAGAGGGCCCAAAGGACTGGGGCATCAGATGTGAGTTTTCCTCGCAGCCCTGCCCTAACCAGTTAGCTACCTTGGGCAAGTGACCACACCCTTCCAGGCATTAACTTCCCCACCTGTGAGTTGAGTAGCTACACAATTAAGATAGAGCAAACCTTCAGTGAATCACCAGCGTGTGGCAGGCGCTTTCCCTTATTACTATTCTCATTTTACACATGAGGAAACAGGGCTTACAAACGTAAACATGCTCAAGGCCACTCCATGGGCTGGCTGCATTGTGTGGCTGGGACATTCAACGGGTTCGTGGGTAGATCCACGGCCAAGGTGAGATCAAGGCTTTCTCTGCCCCTACCCTGCCATAGCCTCTGGCTGCTGACGGCTGTTTCCACGTGTACCTCTCTCATGAAGGAATGTTGATGAAGCACGGTACTTATGATTAGTTACTTTCACATCTCCTAGCTTGACAAAGAAATTTGCCCTGGTTTGTGAATGCTTGTTTTTTAATTTTCACACCACGTCTCCCTAGCTTATGCCTAAACTTCCCACAAGATCCCAAACCCTCCTGTAACCTGATTTCTTATGGCTCTCTTTAAAAGGCTGGGGTGGCCGGGAGGAAGCTTGCAGCCTCTTGCTGCGTGATCTTGTCTCCAAACCAGCCCTAAGAGTCTGCTCAACTTGATTGCTGTTCCTGCTCCTCAGCTTGGTGGTCACCGCACCCTCACATCCCATCCATTCAGCCTAATGACGCAACGATGGGGCACACACACGGGGAGGCGGCCTGGCAGGAGTCGGCCCTGGGCAGGTGGGGTGGGGAGCCTTCATTCTCACCCTATTATGTACCACTCGCAGAGTGCGTGAGCTCAGCTGCCTAGTCCTCTGCCAGGGGGTGGGAGGGGACTGTTTTTTGCTTTGATGAAGATGACCATAGCCATGCATCTAGCTTTCTGGTTTTCCAGGGTTGCCTCCACATCCTTGAGGTTGTCACAATGACCAGTGACATGCTGGTGTGTCCATTTCATCAACAGGAAAGTACAGACTCAGAACATTTAAGAAACTTAGGCAAGACCGGCCATGCAGAAATGAGCAGAGGCAGAACCCACCAAGGCTCCCAAGCACACATCGCTCCCTCTAATAACAGGGAAGTCACTCTGTGAAGTACTTGTCCCTCAAATGTGCCCCCACACTGCCATTTCTCTGGTCTAGCTTAGCTCAACACTGGAGCTTCTTTCTAGCCTCTCTTCCTCTAACTCAAAATCTCCATGCTTTCTCTTTTCCTGCAGTCCAAACTCTGCAAACAGCAATTTTCGCTCTTTCATAACCTATGTGACAGCACTTGTCTTCCTGGACAGCCTGCTCCTATGATAATTTGTCTACATCATCGCACACATTAAGTATTTTAAAGCACGGTTCTATCTGTAGAAGGAAGTACACACCTAACACAGGTGTAGTACAAGAAAGGAAGCCATTCATCACAGCTACTTTAATTACGGTAAGTGACGCAGTACACGTCAGTGTGGGAGTGTGTGTCCTCTTTCATTCCCACCCCAGTCCTCCCCTTTCTAATTCACCAGCCACCAGCTTATCCTCTGTATCTACGCAACTGTTCCTGTTTTGTTTTGTTTATTCATTTGTTTTTTTAGATTCCACATATAAGTGAGATCATATAGTATCTGTCTCTCTCTAATTTATTTCATTTCACATAATGCCTTAAGGTCCATCCATGTTTTTGCAAATGGCAAGGTTTCATTCCTTTTTGTGTGTGTGTGTATACATGTACAATACACACACAATATATGTGTGTATACTATATACCTGTGTGTATATATACATACATGTACATGATATATGCATATACACTATATACATACTATAGTATATACAGTATACTTAGTATATACAGCATTCTATAGTATATATACACACACTCTATATATAGTGTGTATAATATATACTATAGATATCTATATTATACATACACACATATAGTATATATGTGTATACATACTATACATACTATAGATACTATAGTACTATACATACTATATATATAGCATATACACAACATTTATACATATGACACATCTTTTTTACACATACAACTATGGATGAACAGCTAGGTTGCTTCCATATCTTGGCGATTACCAGTAATGCTGCAATGAACATAAGGATGCGTGATCTCAAATTAGTGTTTTTGTTTTCTTCAGATACCCACCCAGAAGTGGAATTACTGGAGAGTATGATAGCTCTGGTTTTAATTTTTGAGGAATTGCCATATTGTTTTCTATAGTGGCTGCACCAATCCACAATCCCACAAAAAGTGCCCTAGGTCCCCATTTTATCCACATCCTCATCAGCAATTGCTGTTCATTGAGTTATTGATAATAAGCCTTTCTGACAGGTGTGAGGTGGTACCTAGTTGTGATTTTAATTTACATTCCCCTGATTTTATTTTTTCAATCAAATTATTTTTTGGTGTTAAGATGTATGAGTTATTTATATATTCTGGATATTAAGCCCTTATCAATGTATCATTTGCAAATACTTTCTCCCATTTAGTAGGATGTCTTTTTGTTTTGTTGATGGTTTTCTTTGCTGTAAAAAACCTTTCTGTTTGATGTAGTCTTGTTTATTTTTTCTTTTTTTCCCTTGCTTGCAGAGATATAGCACAAAAGATATCGCTGAGAGCAATGTCAAAATCTTACTGCCTGTTTCCTTCTAGGAGCTTTATGGTTTGGAGTCTAACATTTAAGACTTTAATCAATGTTGAGTCTATTTTTGTACCTCTTATAAGAAAGTGGGCCAATTTCTTTTTTTTTTTTTTTTTTTTTTTGCATGTACCTGTCCAAATATCTCAACACCAATGATTTAGGACTGTCATTACTCCACTATACAGGGGTGGGCCAAAGTAGACTTACAGTTGTGAGTACACAAAACAGTTTACACTTGTATTATTAATTTAAAAGATATCTGCATACCTTTATCCATACAAACAACTATAGACCTACTTTGCCCAATCCTGGATATCCTTGCCTTCTTTGTCATAGATTAACTGACCATATAAGTGAGAATTTATTTCTGGGCCCTGGAGTACCATACTGCTTTTATGATTGTAGCTCTGTCATATGATTTAATATTAGGGATTATGATACTTCCCACTTTCTTCTTTCTCAAGTTTTCTTTGGCTATGCGGGGTCTTTTGTGATGCCATATAAATTTTAGGACTAGTTGTTCTAAGTCTAAGAAGAATGTCATTGGGATTGCACTGAATCTGTATAGTAGTTTTAGGTAGTAAGGACATTTGAACAATATTAATCTTTCCAACCTATAAGCAAGATATACCTTTCCATTGAATTGCATCTTGTTTAATTTCTTTCTTCAGTGTCTTACAGTTTTCAGAATACAAGTCTTTTTCCTCCTCGGTTAAATTTATCCCTAGGTATTTTATAATTTTTGATGAAATTGCAAATGGAATTGTGTACTTAATTTTTTTCTTTTGATTATTCATTATGGTGTCTAGAAATGCAACAGATTTCTGTACGTTAATTCTGCATCCTACAAATTTCCCAAAGTCATTTGTTACTGGCTATTAGTTTTTAGTTCTAATTAGTTCTATTTTTTTTTTTTTTTTTGTGGAGTCTTCAGGGTTTTATGTATAGAGCAGTCCTCCACCTTTGTGGTGCCAGGGACCCGTTTCACCGAAGACAATTGTTCCACAGACTGGGGTGGAGAATGATTCAAGCGCATTACATTCAGTCACACCTCCTGCTGTGAGCCAGGTTCCTAACAGGTCTGGATGGGAACACGTCCCTGGCCAGGAGGCTGGGGACCTCTGCTATACAGTACCATGTCACCTACAAATGATAAGTTTTACGACTTCCTTTCCAATTTGGATGCCTTTTATGTCTTTTTCTTGACCCAATGCCGAAGCTACGACTTACACTGGAGTCCCCTTGCAGGTGGGCGGAGCACCTGAATAGAGCCCCACCCATCCTATGGATGTGGAAGGCAACATCCACAACGGTGCTCACGGCCCCTCTGACGTTGGGAATTCCCAAAGTCCCTGGTAACTAACCTCCAAGGCTCTCCAATCTCCTCCATAAAGCCCCTGTAGTCTCTGTTTCGGAGAAACTGGCCAGGTGCAGCAGAAGCCACCTCCGCGCCGAGTGCACGCGCCTAGGGCTGTGGGGAACCCTAGAGCCGTGGGAAACCGAGGCCGCGCATGAGCATACTTCACACGCCCGCCCCCCCCCCCGCCCCCCCCTCGCACTGCCTGCCAGGAGGAGCTGCTCTAGGCCACGAGGCCAAGGCCACAGCTGTGTTGACGCGCTGCTGTTCCACTTGCTCCTGTTGTCTGGAGGCTGAGGGCTCAGGGCCGTTTGGCTGGGAGGGACCCTTTGAGGCAACCTTGCAGGTAGGCCAGCGCCCCCACGGTGGTGGCAGCGGTAGAAGGGAGGCGAGCGCGGACGCCCTCAGCCCAGACAGTTATGGGGGCTCCCCAGCTTCTCCATTCTCTCTCGTTTGCTGTCCGAAGCCGGTCATTCTGCGCCGGCTGTCTGGCATGAGTAATCGCTGTCTGCATCCCTGCGTGTCTGCTGTCACTCCCGGGCGGGGGCCTGTGCAGGGTCCGCCTGTCCAGGGCCGCCTTGTTCCTCCGGGTACTCGTTATTGGTAGGACTGTGAAATAGCCCCTGTCTCCTTACCTTAGTATTTTGACCCCCTCTGGTGGCTCTCAGCACTTTGTCCGTGCAGTCGGGGCTGCTGTTCCACCTCATTTCCGCTCTATTCTTCCCTTCCCCTGAACACCGCTAGAGCGGCGCCGCACACGGGCCGGAGCGGAATCCAGTGCCTTGTACAGCTAGGCCCTCCAACCCATTTACAGTGAATAGAAACATTTCGGGAAATATTTGTGTTGTGGGCAGCCAATGAAAATGGAATATTCAAGGTAGTCTAGACGAGCAAAAGAACAAAGTTACAAGGCCATTGCATAGATCAGGCAACTGAAGGGAGCACCAGGAAGTCGCAGGGCCGCAAGCCCACAGGGCTGGGGCAGGGCCTGCAGGGTCAGCCCAGGGTGCCTGGGCGGGGCGCAGCCTCGCTTGTCCTCAGGGCAGGACTACCAGCACTGCCCTTAGCAGGAAAGCAACACTTGAGCATTACTGAAACTAGGAAGGGGGAGAAGTCCTAAATGCTCACAGCTGGCCCCCTGTCTGGACAGATAAACCAACTGCAAAGCGCAGAGCCAGGCAAAACTACAAACCCCGGGCATGAGGAAAGTATGTGGGTGGCCAAATGATACCAAATGTCAGACTGCGTGCCCACACTTATTCCAAATGTGAGTCTAAGCTATGACCACTCGGACCCTGTTCTTGCAGATTCCTGGCTGGGATACTTTCGTCCCGAGTTTCTAAGTGGGGGACCGGCGGCACCGAAGTACTATGCACAGGTGGCTAGGGCGGTGGAACAGCTTCACTGATTCTTCCTTGGCAGGCGGGGAGACTGAGGCACTCAGCAGAGGGCAGGCTGGGTCGGAGTCAGAGCTCGGGCCCGCTTGGCCCTGGGCCAGCTAGAGTGTTGCGGCCAAGCCTCACCACCCCCGCCGCCCTCCCGCCACGTGAACCACCCCTGGGAGCCCGCGGCAGGGAGGGGGCAGCGCTGAGGCCGCGCAGGCACTCACCACGTCCATGATCTGTAGGA
The DNA here is from genome assembly GCA_004027475.1 of Anoura caudifer. Classification (NCBI taxonomy): domain Eukaryota; kingdom Metazoa; phylum Chordata; class Mammalia; order Chiroptera; family Phyllostomidae; genus Anoura; species Anoura caudifer. The sequence goes on along the minus strand of PVKU01004378.1, from coordinate 11,121 downwards.
GGCTCAGGGAGAAGTAGACGGTGAGCGGCTGCGAGTCGTTGGCCACGGGCCTCTCCAAGGGGTTGTAGTTCTTGACCAGCTCCTTGTAGAGCTTCCTCTGGAACTCGCCTTGCAGGGACACTTCAGGAGAGAAGAGCCGGCCGGGCTGCTCAGGGAAGGCCGGCGGGGGTGCGCCTTACGCCCCCCTGCCCGCGATCCCAGCCACCCTACCAGCGCAGCTCAGAGGAGCGGGACTAGCCCTGCCCGATACCCTCTCGCGACCCCCAAAGCTGGCCCCGGCGCGGGGCGCACTAAGCCACCCGGGGTGCGACCAGGAGGAGTGGAGCGTGGGGAACCCCGCGGCTTTACCGTTCAGGAGCGACGCGGCCAGCGCCAGCCAGACCGAGCGGCGCATGTTGGGTCCCGGAGCTGCCGCGGGCCGGCGCGCCCGGTGTCTCGGCTCTCACCAGTCTGCAGCTAGCCGGGCCTGCTCCTGCGCTCGGAGCCGCCTTCCGCGGCTTGGCTTGCGCGCCTTTAAAGAGCTGAGCGTGCCTCCGCCCCGCCCGCCCCCGAGCGTCTCCGCGTGATGAGCCCCGCCCCTGACCCCCACCCCAGCCGGCTGCCTGGGGAACTGCAGCCAGTGGTACAGTAGGAGGTGCGCCCCGCCTGTCTCAATCTCCAGGGAGCCCTCCCACCGCACAGCGCATCAGACCACGCTGGGCGATGTCCCGGGGCCCGCTCGGCTGTCCTTTGTTCCCACTCCGCTCCCTGTGGCTCTCAGATAGAAGCTGATCTGGGACAAAGCCCTTGGGAGTAAGGCAGCACTATTCTGGGGTGCAGTCCTCTTCCAAGCTGGTGGCTGGGTGACAGCGACCAGGAACCGGGCTCCCACGGGTTCGGACATCTCTCCAACCAGAAAAGACAGACCTGAGAGGAAGCCCCCTCCGACCTCCCACCAGATCCAGATGTTCTTTCAACGCCGCCAGCCTGATTCTCATTCAGGTTCTGGAAGTGCCCGGAGGAGCGGCGAGGTCGGCCAGGGAGGCTATTTGACAGCGGGGAGGGAAACTGCAAAAGTGTGTGATGGCATCCCGGGTGGATTTCCCCTTCGTGTGCCAGCCTCTTCTAAGGGCGATTCAAAACATTGAAAAGTTCACTCCCACCCCCTTGCTGAAAGGCGGTGGTGTGATCTAGGCTACTTGTGAGCCCGGGAGAGAGTTAAGCGCCAAGAGGACTCTCAGAGAAGACAAGGGGGGCGGGGGGGTCAGGGGCTAACTCAAGCCCTGGACATTGAGGAGGGGGCGTGGCTCTGGAAGAGGAAGGGGCAGCGGGCAGTCCTGCTCTGATTTGATCGCTGTCAGCGGGTAGCAGACAGCTGAGTGCAGCAGGACTCCCTGCGCCCAGCAGGGGGCGCTGCCGCTCACCTTCCTTAAGGCCTCCGAGACTCTGAACTGCACCCGAGGCTCAGCCGTGTACCTGCAGAGGCTATGCCCACATTTCTGAACTGCTAAGACACGGGACTCTCGGAGGACACCAAAAACCAGGAAAAGGCTCACCCAAACGTGACTGCCCCTGAATTTACTCCAGCAGCAGGGACGGACGACTCAGCCGGTTATTTGATTTGGAAAAACAAAGGAAAGGGACAATCTTGCAATGAAGTGTCTTACAGCAAATCCACACCTGTTAGCAGATGCATGTATAAACAAATAATCATTAAAGGCTCCGATAACTGTGAGAGGATCCTGAAGGAAGGAAGCAAAGATCCAGATAGGGAGAAGGGTTTGTAGAGGAGGTGACAGCTGTTCAGGAGGCATCTGGCCAGGAGAGGGGACACCAGGGCCATGTTAACTGGTGAGCAGACAGGCGTGCACTTAGCTTCATCTGGCTGCTGAGTTGTACACCATCTGTGGCAATCTGGATGCACAGAGAGCTGGCACACGGTGAAGGAGTGAGTACCGGCTATTGGCTGCTGGCAGAAAGGGACTCAGAGAAGGCACGTAAAACCCCACAGCATAATCGAGGAGGCAAAGGAAGCCTGGGCTGGAAGATTCTCTGGCTCACCAAGTCCACGGGCCACGTGATCGCCGTGCTGACTGACCTACACGTGCCCTGAAAGGGCCTCAAAGCCCCGCCCACCGTTCTAGAGGGATGTGAGCCCAGAGGGGCCCAGGGAGTTTGTATATCTTGAGTATGGCCATTTAGGATCACGTTCCTGAAAGCATAACTATTTCCTTGTGTCCCTCATACCACATAATACCAGAAACCTGGACATAAACCACCTTCTGGTGGGACACCGGGTCGATAGTACTTATTTATGCCCTGTGTTCTGCTATGTGCCTGGAACCTACTAACACCGTCCACTCTCTCAGTTTATAATTTAGAGCTGACATGTGGAAATATAAATTCTCCTCTGTGCTGTGCCAGTGAGTAGGTCTTTGAGTTCTACAATAATCACCCCCCTCTACGGGACTCAGTTTCTTCATTTGTAAAATGAAGAAAGGAGTGGAGGACATTTTGGGAGTAGGGCTGACAGGCCCCTCTCTCACGTCCATTCCCAACAGAAAGAGATGGTAAATAAAACAAGAGAAACCCATACATACTTGAGCTTCAAAAGGCAGGGGCCAGCAGGTCCCCAGGCAGAATAAACAGGGGACCCAGTGCCTTCCCCCAACCTGAGATGATAGGATAATCTGGAAAAAAAAAAAAAAAACACTATAAAGTACGTTTAAAGTGTAAAGCTTTTGGTTATGATGACTAATGTCAGCTGAGGTTCCAACCTTAAGTAGTAAGGGAAGCTGGAAAATGCGGTCTTCCTCCTGGGCTGGGGAGGAGAGTGCAAGGCCCAGCAGGAATTGGCTCACCTGATTGTATCTATAGTTATGTGTGTATGTAATCAGTACAGGGTGGGGCAGAAGTAGGCTTCCAGCTGTGAGTACGTGAAACAGTTTATTCTTGCATTATTATTTTATTATTTATAAATTATTGTATTATTTTCCATATAAAGAACTGTGTACCTACTTTTGCACCTTGCTGTACAGGAATATTCACACATGAAAGCCATATATATATATATATCTTTTTTTAAATTTTATTTATTTATTTTTAGAGACAGGGGAAGGGAGGGAGAAAGAGAGGGAGAGAAACATCCATGTGTGGTTGCCTCTCACATGACCCCCACTGGGGACCTGGCCCCTAACCCAGGCATGTGCCCTGACTGGGAATCGAACCTGGGACCTTTGGTTTGCAGCCTGAGCTCAATCCACTGAGCCACACCAGTCAGGGCCCGTATATATTTTATATATACAACTTATATGGTTATCTATAGATATAGATATGGATATAGATATAAATGTAGATGTCTCATATTTCTTTCTGGCTCCTAGAACTTGCAAATGTTCAGCTTTAGTAGACTGACAATTTCTGAACATATTTCTCCTAATTACGTTCCCACCACAGCGTATGATCGATCTAGTCACTTTGCATACTCACCCAGTGCCTCTGATTCAATACCAGACATTCTAGCTGGTAGATAATTTGATCTCATTGTGCCTTTTAATTTGCATTTCCTTGATGACTAAGGAAGTTGGTGGCTTTTCATATGTTTATTTGTTTGGAACATCCTTTTTTGTGAAGTGGTTTTCCAGATTTTTTGCCCATTTTTTTTCTATTGGATTGTCTGTCTTTTTCTTAGTTATTTGTAGGAATTCATTCTTTGCTCAGGATAGGAGTCTTTTGTCAGACATATATAGTGCAAATGTTTTTTTTTTTTTTTACAACTCTGTGGCTTCATTTTTGCTTTCTTAATGTATCTTTTGAGAAACAGATGTCCTCAATTTTAGTGTAAGTCCAATGGATCGACGTTTCCAATCACAGTTTGCTTTGTCTGTGTCCTGCTTTGGATTTCTTTGCCTTCCCCAAGGTCATGAAGGTGCCAGGTTATGTTGATTCTGAGAGCTTTAGGCTTTTAACTTGCACATTGAAATCCCCCCCATCTGTAATTAGCTATTGCATATGCTATGAAGTATACTTGCGATAGAGATGCCTTATTTTATACGGGTATTCGGTTGACCCGGTACCATCTAATGAAAGGGTGACCTTTCTCTCTCTGTGTTGTCTTGTCACCTGTGTGTGTCAGATGACAGTGCATCTGTGGCTTGGATCTGTTTGCTCATCCTTGTACCAATGCCACATGCTCGTAACTCTAACGTCATGATACGTCTTTCTACTTGATAATGTGAATTTTTTAAGCCTGCTTTTCTGTTTCAAGACTGTCTTGGGTATGCTTGACTCTTTTTGTCTTGATATCATTATGATTCACTTATAATTTGGGAGTGGGGAGATTCTGGGGAGACTTTAGACTGATTTGGGGAGGATTGATGTCTTCACCACACTGAGATGTCTAATCTCTGAACATGGTGTTTTCTTCCATTTATCTAGATCTCCTCTAATATTTCTCCATAATATTTGATCATTTTCAGCACAGATATTTTGGAAAACTTCCATAAGAAGTATTCATAGACAATTGTCGTTTCATGCTACTAAAATGGTAAGGGTGCAGGGAAGTAGAAAAGGGCAAAGGGGAGGTGAGTGGAGATGGAAGGGGACTTGACTTCACATGGTGAGCACCCGGTGCGGTGAGCCACACCACGCCACACCGATGGTGTCTTGTTGACTTGTACACTTGAGACCATTATGGTTTTGTTAACCGTCACCCCAATGAATTCATTACAATTTTTTAATTAAAATTTTTTAATTGTTAATAAAAATTTTGTTTTATACTTGTTGCATGTGTAGAAGTACATTTGATATTTGCATGTCATTCTTGTATCCAGTGAAATTCTAAAATCACTTATTAATTCCAGTCATTTTTCTATAGACTTTAAAAAATGTACCGTCATAAGAGGTGCCACATCAAACACTTCTAAACTTTTCTTTCTCTTGACCTGTTTCACTAGCTGGAACCATCAAATTCAATATTTTTTAATTATATTTTATTGATTATGCTATTACAGTTGTCCCATTTCCCCCCTTCATTCCCCTCCACCCTTCACACCCCCTCCCACCCACATTCCCCACTTTTGTGTCATAAGTTCTTTAGCTCCTGCATTTCCCACACTATTCTTACCCTCCCCTGTCTATTTTCCACCTACTGTCTATGCTACTTGTTCTCTGTACCTTTTCCCCCTCTCTCCTCCTCCTACTCCCCTGTTGTAAACCCTCCATGTGATCTCCATTTCTGGGGTTCTGTTCCTGTTCTAGCTCTTTGCTTAGTTTGCTTTTGTTTTAGGTCTGGTTGTTAGCATCTGTGAGTTTGCTGTCTCTTTACTGTCCTATTTTTTATCTTCTTTTTCTTAGATAAGTCCCTCTAACATTTCATATAATAAGGTCTTGGTGATGATGAACTCCTTTAACTTGACCTTATCTGAGAATCGCTTTATCTTCCCTTCCATTCTAAATGACAACTTCGCTGGATAGAGCAATCTTGGATGTAGGTCCTTGACTTTCATGACTTGGAATACTTCTTTCCAGCCCATTCTTGCCTGTAAGGTCTCTTGAGAAATCAGCTGACAGTCTGATGGGAACTCCTTTGTAGGTGACTCTGCCTTTTTCCCTTGCTGCTTCTAGAATTCTCTCCTTCATTTGAATCTTGGGTAATGTCATTATGATGTGCCTTGGTGTGTTCCTCCTTGGGTCCACCTTCTTTGGGACTCTCTGAGCTTCCTGGACTTCCTGGAAGTCTATTTCCTTTGCCAGATTGGGGAATTTCTCCTTTATTATTTATTCAGATAAGTTTTTCACTGGTTGCTCTTCTTCTTCCCCTTCTGGTACCCCTATAATTCGGATATCGGGATGTTTAAAGATGTCCTGGATGTTCCTAAGCCTCTCCTCATTTTTTTGAATTCTTATTTCTTCATTCTTTTCTGTTTGGTTGTTTCTTTCTTTCTTCTGGTCCACTCCATTGATTTGAGTCCCAGTTTTCCTTCCATCATTATTGGTCTGTTTTTCTTCATTTCACTTATTGTAGCCTTCATTTGTTCATCTAATTTGCAACCAAAATCAACCAATTCTGTGAGCTTTCTAATCACCAGAGCTTTGAACTGTGCATCTGATAGGTTGGCTACCAGTGCTTTGAGCTGTGCATCTGATAGGTTGGCTATCTCCTGGTCACTTAGATGAATTAGCTCTGGGGCTCCGATCCATTCTCCTGTTTGAGCCATTTTTGGGGTTTTTTGTTTTGGTTTTGGTCTGGTCATGCCTGTTACATATGAGGGGCAGAACCTTAGGTGTTCACCAGGGTGGGACAACCCAGCTGCTGGGTTGTGATGCTGGATGTGGGGGCGGGGTCTGAGAGGAAACAATTGCTCTGCTCTCTCTAGTATTTCAGTCCCTTCCACTGCTTCCCCCAAGGAAGTTGGGCCCTTCTGGTGCTGATTTCCATGTGGGTGGGCTTGTGTACATTCTAGGACCCTGTGGGTCTGTCTACCGAACTCTCCTGTGAGGCTGGGATTCTCTCCGGGCACCTCAACCCCCACAAGTGTTTTCAGTCGGTGCTTTTAGGCTTTATTTCCCAGCATTGGGGCCCTGCATTGTGCAGTCTGTCTTGCTGCCCATTTTCACCTGGTTTATCTGAGCACAAATGTGTGACCATGGTCAGCCACCTTGTGCGCCTTGCTTGGTCTGCTCGTTGCCTCCCCTCGCTCAGTAACCACTGCCTGAGTGCCTTGGGTGTGCCAGCCACCGCCTGCATGCCCAGGACCACCAGCCACAGCCTTTTCCTGCCTTGACCCCTCTCCACAGGCCGCTGACTCCGCCCCTCTTACTAGTCTGGGTGAATTGTTGTCGGACTTGGGTACGATTCAATTTTCTATCTGTTCTGGTTGCGGGGGTTTTTTGGTTCTATATTTTTGTTGTCCTTAATCTTGGTTGTGAGAGGAGGTACAGTGTGTTCACCTACGCCTCCATCTTGGCCAGTCCAAATTCAATATTTAATGGAAGTTACAGCTCATTCTTGATCTCAGGCAGAAGGCCTTCAGTAATTCACCACTGCATTAGTTTTCTGGGACTTCCATAACAAAGTGCCAAACACTGGCTGACTTGAAACACAGAAATTTATTGTCTCACAGTTGTAGAGGCAAGAAGTCTGAAATCAAGGTATCAGCCTGTTCCCTCGGAAATTCTGCACAGAATCTTCCCTTGTGTCTTCTTGGTTTCGGGTGCTGCTGGTGCGCCCTGGTATTCCTTGGCTTGTAGCTGCGTCACTCAAGCCTCTGCCCCCATCATCACCCCCATGTGTCCGTATCCAAACTTCCCTCTTAAAAAAAAAATTTAGAGAAAGGGGGAGAGAAAGAGAGAGAGAGACATTAATTTGTTGCCCATTTATTGATGCACTCATTGGTTGATGCTTATATGTACCCTGACTGGGATTGAATACACAATCTTGGTGTATTAGGACAATGCTCTAACCAACTGAGCTGCCTGGCCAGGGGTAAATTTTCTTCTTCTTGTAAAGATAGCAGGCATTTTGATTAGGGCCCACCTTAATGTTCCCGTGTTCACTTTCTTATATCTGCAAGACCCTATTTCCAAATAAGATCATGTTCACAGGTCCTGGGGGTTGGGACGTCAGCATGTCTTTTGCCGGGGACAGAATTAAACCCGCAACAACCACTAGGGAACATATTAGTGGTAGTTTTTTTATGTTTTGTTTTATTTTGTTTCTTTTTTTCCACCACCACCATCCTTTATACGAGAAAAAAATTCCTTTCCATATTTACTCAAATAAAAAAAATTTAAGTTATTGGCTGACTTCCTCTAATGCATTTGGGGCTTATCTTCAAGTTTCTTCGACAAATTGTGGAAGATAGGAGCTACATGTTCCTTGAGAGTTTGGTAGAATTTACTTATGTTTTACTGCCTCAGTCTATAAAGGGAGAATTTGATCATCATTTCGATATTTGTTACTGATCTTTACTTTTTTTTTCTCCTCTGGCACCAAATTGAGTTAAGTTTCTTTCTTTTTTTTTTCCCAGAAAATTTCTCACTTGATCTAGGTGTTTATATTTCATCCTCAATAGTCGTTCATAATTTGCTTGTCAATAAATTTTAAATTAGATTGCTTTTAAAATTTATATCAAATAAATTCTCTTTCTAGTAAAGAAGAACAAATTTTCTAATATTTTCAAACCATTAACAATTCCGCATTTTTCCCATGAACCTTTCCTGTGTAATCTTCACTCAGCTTTAATCAAGGGCTCATCTAGTTGTTGTCCTACAGTTTCCTCTTATTATCATTCTAAAAACTATCTGCTCATTTTCTGAAGTAGTTAATTTTTTAGACATGCTTTCCTCTTTATTTTATTACTGTCACATTTTGTTTGTTTTTTAAAAGATTTTACTTTCTTATTTTTAGAGAGGGGAAGGGAGGAAGAAAGAGAGGGAGAGAAACATCAGTGTGTTTGCTTCTCACACGCCCCCTACTGGGGAACTGGCCTGCAACCCAGGCATGTGCCCTGACTGGGAATCAAAACGACAACCTTTTGGTTCACAGGCCAGTGCTCAGTCCACTGAGCCACAGCAGCCAGGAGTCGTACTGATCATTTTTTGCGCACTTTGTTGTCACAGACCCTCACTGCTTTGACATGTGGGTGGTGAGTTTCTTGTCATTCCTTTTCTGTGTTGCATCAGGTGTTCAGATGGGTCTTTCATTCCAGACACCCATGCCCTACAATTCTGAGGTTTCTGGTGTTATTTCATCGGTGTTTACTTCTTTTCTTTCTCTCCATTCTCCTTTTTCAAAACTTCATTTGCATGCTGGCCTTCCCAGATTGGTCTTTTTCTTTTTCTTATATAATTTGTCTGATTGTTGTTTTGCTATAAACACTTGAAGAATAACTGCTTTGTATTCCAGCCTTGCTATTAAATGTATTGCTTTTCCCATCATAATTTTGATTTCCAAGAATATTTGGTCTACAAATGCCCTTTAAAAGCATCCTGTTTGTGCTCCATGGACGGAGTGCCCTCTGTTGTGTTCATTGGCCCCACTCCTTCAGGAGCTTAGCTTCATGGTGACTCTGATGCCATTAGTCCTCTCACTGTGCAACTCTTAAAAGTTTCTAACATCTATTGATTGATGTTGTCTTATTTGTCCTTCTGCATCGATGTTATGATTTTCCTCTTTATTCTGGTATTAGTGGAATGTTTTGAAGAAAATCCCTTTAATTAAAAAACAAACCTCTAGTATAGTTATGTTAGTAACTTCATTTGTTAGCTATTCTATTTATTTGCATGTTTTCTTTTGGAGGAAGAAACCAGAAATTAGTCTATATATAGTCAGCTTGCGATAGCCATGCGTTATGTTTGTAATCAGCTTCTTTGGAGAAAATGGCAAAACCATTTCTGGAAGTGCCTACTTAGTAAACAAATTCTGGAAGGGAAGCACAAAATGAGATAATTATTGACCTTAAGATAATGTATTAAAAACTAGTTTAATAAAAGCCATGGATACTAGCAAAGAAGCAATGGAATAGTCTGGGCACCCCAGACAGAGCTGTGTATGTATTTAGGGATACAATATACAATGGCAGTTACATAACTCTCAGTGAAGGTGTGTTTATTACTCAGTAAAGAGTATTCGGGAAACAGACTGACTATTTCTACCTTACAAAAATATGTTCATGAGAAGTAGCATTTAATAGGCTACAGTTCTACAAAGAAGGTACATCTATTAAGCTAATAGAACTTGCAGAATGTCTTTGTGACCTCTAATGCAGGCATCTTTCTTAACTAAAATCCAAAAGTCACAGGCAGGAAAGGGAAGGGCTGATGCCCTTGACCCATGCAGAAGTTGTAGTTGCTGTTTGGCGGAGATACGGTTAAAATGCAGATGACAGATTGAGTTCCGCTCTTTCCAGTATCTCGAATGCGCAGAGCACTCCCACAGATCATAAAAGGAAAGGCCAACAGTCCAACAGAAAAAAAAGATGGGCAAGAAACGTAAGGCTTTCGGATGGAAAACCAGACAGAATACCTCGTTGAGACTTCCGGCCAAGATGGAGGCGTAGGCAGACGCACTGTGCCTCTTCTCACAACCAAATTAAGGACAACAAAGATTTAGAAACAAGAAAACAACCAGAACTCAGAAAATCAAACTGTTTGGAAGTCCAACAACGATTCATCCAGACCGGTAAGAGGGGCAGAGTCGCGGCAGGAAAAAGCGGAGGTGCGGACAGGCACGCAGGCAGCAGAGGCTGGCAGCCCCCAGGTGCACAGGCGGCGACTAGCAGACCCTGGGCTCAGGGCGGCAACTGTGCAGAACCAGTGAGGCTGCACAGGGTGGCTGGCTGACCGGGTGGTCCCACATTCACGCGCAGATGATCCAGGCAAAGGGGAAGCGGTGAAAGGAACTGGAATCTGAGAGTGAGTAAAGCAACGCCATTATCTCCTCTCAGACCCAGCCCCCACATAGAGTGTCACTACCCAGCGACTGGGCTGTCCCGCCCTGGGGAACACCTGAGGCTCCACCCCTCCCTACGTAACAGCCGCGACTAGACAAAACAAACAAACAAACAAACAAACAAACAAAAACCCAGAAATGAAAATGGCTCAAACTGGAGAACAAATCAAAGCCCCAGAGCCAATTTATCTAAGCGATGAAGAGATTGCCAACCTATCAGATGCACAATTCAAAACCCTGGTAGTCAGGATGCTTACAGAATTGGTTGATTTTGCTCACAAATTAGATGAAAAAATGAAGGCTACAATAAGTGAAATGAAGAAAGATGCATGGGGAACCAACAGAGATGGGAGGAAAACTGGGACTCAAATCAATGGAGTGGCCCAGAAGGAAGAAAGAAACAACCAAACAAAAAATGAGGAAGAAACAAGAATTCAAAAAAATGAGAGGCTTAAGAACCTCCAGGACACCTTTAAACGTCCCAACATCTGAATTATAGGGGTACCAGAAGGGGAAGAAGAAGAGCAACCAGTGGAAAACTTATTTGAACAAATAATAAAGGAGAACTTCCCCAATCTGGCAAAGGAAATAGACTTCCAGGAAGTCCAGGAAGCTCAGAGAGTCCCAAAGAAGTTGGACCCGAGGAGGAACACACCAAGGCACATTATAATTACATTACCCAAGATTAA